>JAYGXS010000005.1:59692836-59772445 GCA_036362985.1 Ligula intestinalis
GTGCTTCGTACCAAAATCGCCTTCGGTGAAAAGGGGCAACCCCTCTCTGAAGTGGTTTTTCAGCAGTTTACTCGTCACCGTTAACAGCACAATTTTTTTCGAGAGGCTATCATTATTTAGATTCCTCTATTATGTTCAAATAAACGAAGATGTCGGTGATGTTCGTTTTTTCGACCTAACATACCATTTTCTTTCAGTTGTAAATAATAAAATCTAAGTCTGAGTTGACCCAAGTGTGAAAAACTCTAGGCGTTTGGCGGGATTTGAACCCGCGCATCAGAGAAAGCCTTTGCCGGAGGCTAATGCTCTACCGCTAAGCTACAAACGCCCGCTTCACGCCATGCGTTTAATCACACTTGGATCGATATAACCCGCTCAACTTTTCGCTCATATGGATTCCATATCAGCGAAAAGTTGAGCGGGTAATATCGATCCAAGTGTGGTTAAACGCATGGCGTGAAGCGGGCGTTTGTAGCTTAGCGGTAGATCATTAGCCTCCGGCAAAGGCTTTCTCTGATGCGCGGGTTCAAATCCCGCCAAACGCCTAGAGTTTTTCACACTTGGGTCAACTCAAATTGAGCAAATCTGCCAAACCAACTTAATAAAATCTAAGTCAACTTTTGCGATTTCTAAAATCGCTTGCCTAGAGGCGCAACATGACGTATAACAGCTCAAAACAAAATCTGACATTACAAAATGTTGAATACCTGACAACCCCACGCACTTATGAGAAAACACAATTTTTAGTGGTATTCGACTTGCGGAGCATCTACCGAACGGCTTCCTCCTTTCTCACATGGAAGATCAGAGGCTGGATCGCACTTTTCTAACTACAAGCAATCTGATTTGTTCGAATCCATCAGTGCTGCGCTAAAATATGTGTTTTGAAAGACTGCCGACTGAGGGGATAACTCAGTCCACCAATCAGGACAGAAATGTAGGTATGGTGACACACCTAGCTTTGGGTTCAGGCTGTGCCAGCCATGTACGTCCAATCCCCGCTCTGGTCTTCCAGATTTGGGTGAGGAGGAGAGAATGCGGTAGGTGTCTCGCTAGTCTATTATCGCTTAATCGAATTAACATTCAACCATCTCTGCGTCCACCCCACTGCGTGGCGCACAGTGGAAACGGCGGCTTGCGATCTTGACAAAAATCACCAGCCAGACAAGTATCGGAATCGAAGAAAGTATGCAATCACCACGCACACGAAAGGCGACAGTCTTCTAAATAATAACCGTATTATAAACGGGTTCTGCTACCATTTAATGCTTATGTCTCTGATGATGAATCCGCGACGGATGTCAAAACGTCAGGCGAATAAACCTATTGTCCCAGCCATCGTGTTGTCTTCTTCACAATTACCTTATTCACCGTTAAAAGGGTCATCTCTCGCTCACGCTTAGGAGGCATTTACCTTCATATTTGTCCCTGCATTACATACTTTGATGAAGGTGGGCACATCGTTCGCCGCATCTACTTCCTCCGTTAGCGCACTTAAATCACCCGGAGGATGGCAGGCTTCGATTCTGCGTTCTATTTGGTGAACCTGGAGACTGTGATGTTTGCCGTTCTCATCACAGGCGCTCGCACCGTCACGTTTCATTCTACCCAGATTAGCCCTTGGGAAGAGCACCAGGGCTTTGACAAAGTCGATTAGCCCGGAGACCGCGCGCATACAACCTGGTTAACGGACAGGCGTATGCCAAGAGAGGGCTAAAACGGACACACGGAGCTACAAGCACGTGCGCCCGCGCGGCCATGCGTGCGTACGTGCGTGCGTATGGGCTCTCATCCCATTTAAGGGACGCGGTTGACGCCTTACCCGGCCGGGTGACTGAGGTCCAAATGTGCGCAAGCAGACACTTGCAAAGAGTGATTTATTTGACTTAGGTCAGGCGCCTGTTCGGGCCAACTGTAGACAAACAGAAACAGATCGCTCAGTAGGGTCACATGCTAACGAGGACTGCCCGCATTTTCGGAGAACGAGAGAGAAAGGAAGAGAACTGGACGCCCGCTAACGTCGTAGTTCATTCAAAGTGGTCTAGTAAAGGCCACTGGCGACCCGGGGGTAATACCTATCGGTCAGGCCGAGGGCAAGTGCTGTAAGCAACATTGCTGGGGCGGATGGATTGTAAGGTGGGGTTCAGGGAGGGCCGGGGGCGAATGGGAGAGAGGGAGTCAGTTTCTGTGCAAATATTTTCACCGTGCGTGGATGAGTTGTCACGAAGTTGGTTCGTTAGGTCGCGCAGTTAAGAGAGATAAATATGTTATTTTGAAAATATTATTCCAAAATTTTCGCACGGAATATATTTTGGTGAAAAACCTCACAGCACTGGGAAATCATAGCCACCAATGCCTGCAATTGTCGACATCCTGGATACATGTCCTTGGAAAATTCGTCAAATATAGACCAGATTGGATTGCTTTCAGAGCGGTACTAGCGTCGTGCATTGATGACCTCAGTGTAGTTCAAATAAGCAAGGTGCGATAAGCAATCGGTTTATAATGGGTGAGGTAGGCGAATGGAGAGAGTAAAAAGTGACAGCTCGATTTGAAAAGCACGCTACTTTCAATGCTGGGAGCTAATGACTCTCTAGCCAGAAATCTAGCTTAGTAGACAAATTAAAAGTCTGAGTTTGTGTTGTGGACAAACAGACACACCTGAAAATGCGATTACCTGGATGCTATAATGAAAGAGCAAACGACCCGAACTAACATGTGTATTGCGCCAAAGGCGTCCTAAAACTTCCCCAAAACAGAAAGGGGCAACAATAGTTTATGTAGTGCATCTCATACACCCCTTGTCCCAACATTTTGTCCTACGAAAACGGTGCTTATAGGGGTTTGGTGGGTGGGGAAATAGGATACGCAGGGAAGGCATATTTTGGAAGCAAGTCAAAAGTGGAAAAATGTAGTGGAATTCGTTTCTCGCGGCCGTTGGGAGAAAGTTGTTCCGCGTGTAAATTGGATTATACTATATAACATATAGAGTATACTAATCTAACTCCCAAACGGTAAGTTGGGCCTCAAGTATGTTGAAGAAGACCAGCTCCTTACCACCAGTTATATTTTTCAGGAATCACAGTAAAATCTGAAATTTCTTTGTCGGGTTTTCCCGCAATATGTTGACCGATAACACAGATTAGGAAAATCTACAGCTTAAAGTCACCATGAGGGAAATACCTGATGATGACTCCCGCAGGTAGACTGCTCCCGAGATGTTGAGTGGATGCGCATCAACTAAACGTTTCAACAAATATGGGATAACTCATTTGCCGCACTTTTCAATAACTCGGCGGCCTTGATGGGATTCAAACCTGAGCCAACGGGAAGGAAGGCTTTATTACAGCCAAAGAGGCCGCACTGTAGGAATTGAGTGCGGAAAGTGAAATAGTCCCGAAGCCAAGCGATAGTTCATCCGGGAGATAGAATTCAAGGCCGAGGAGTCGTCAAGAAAAGCACACGCCTATGCACGACAGCCCTTACCTAAACTCCTTGGGACAGATTGGACTGCTAAAGCATCAGTATTCACTGCACTACACCTAGCGTTATATGCGAATTGCAGGAAATCGTAAAATGTGACAAAAATGACGTAATTATGTCCAGGACAACTCTTTTGTAAGTTGCCATAGTACAATGAGATTTGGAACGAGAACTAGATCATATTTTTCGGGGTTTGTGTGATACTCACTGAAGCTTTTTTATCAGGAATCTTGGATTCCATGAAGGATCTATTAAAAGTACGTGCCGAGGCCGGGACTAAATGAAACAAGCAAGGTTTAAGGAGAAATGCTGAGGCAACGTACGACCGTGGAGCTGTTAAACCACGTAGGTCTTCAAGGTCTTTCATCACTGTTGCCACAGATACAGGAACAAAAAAACTTGTTTATAAATAAATGCAGATTTGTGGAAGATAGAAGTCGGTGAGAGTGTGAATGGATTTGGCATTTAAACAGACTTCCTCAGCATCGAAAAGTGCTTGTGTATTTCGTTGGCCAAGGAGAGAAAAGCGATTCCGGAAATGTAGAAGAAGTACACAACTGACTGAGAAAGAGGTTCTTTGGCCTGGAAATATCTATTTTTACTCGGACGTCCTCGGTTAGTTTGCCTGTCATTTAGACCTGCTTTGTAGAACAGTTCCATTTGGTGTCTCTACATTTTTAGTTGGGGAGAAGAATTTCCGTCAAGTCTTACCACAACTTTGTCAAGAGGACAGCAAATGTTAAAACATTTTTTGGAGAATTCTGAAGGTAAGTAGAACAGGATTCAAAGTTAATGTGTCCAAGTAGGCGGAACATTTTTCGGATACGTCAGCCTCAAGCGAACAAATATCATTTATACGTGTCGTGATACTACTTTTCCTCCCGGCCTTTGCTAAGAGCGCTCTCGTAGAAATGGAATGGCCTAATAACACGGAATGGTTTGAGCCTTTCGATGAGGCACAAAAACAGCTCTGGACAGATGGTCATTGTTGATATAAACATGTTAGTCAAAATAAAGCAAGGTAAGGTGGCATAGGTCCACGCGATTAAAGTCACCACTAACAAATTATAACATGCTCGCAAGACTGTACGGAAAGAGAAAAGGAATGAAATTGTAAAACCAGTATGGCGAAATATGCATACCAGATGCCGCCCAAATTGTTCCACATAATTTTTTCCCGTTTTACCAGGCTTTTTTGTAACATGTCAACGATTCATTAAATTTGACTACGGTGCGTTGGCCCATAGGGGTTAAGGCTAAGACGGTTTACCCTAACACCTACAATATTCCAGGCCCGGTTCCTTAGGAGGTGGAAGAAGTCTTGGGAAGGCCAGATTGTTAGGAATAGTGTATTCAGCAGAAGGATAGAAGAATAGATGGAAGGAGTGTTGACTCGCGGAGTCGTGCGTCCGTTCCCTATTCGGGTCGGCTCCGGAGTGAGGCTTGAAGGCAGGCACCGCATTCTTGGCTTTGCCCACTGATTGAGCCCAACCTCTCAAATGAGGTCAGTCTAATAAAGGGGGAATCGCGTTGGATGGATTGAGGTCAAGCCACTGTTGGTTGAGGCCAGAATAGGGGAGACTTGGTGCCGGTGTTTGGGTGCGCGTCAGTTACGTCTGGCAGCAGTGGCGGTCGCCCGTCCGTTTGGGCATGCCTCGAGGCACGCGGAAAAACTGCTCTGAGTGACCTCGTCTGTTGTGTCAAGCGTTAGGGGGACGTTGGTCAGGTAAGACTACTACAGGCCTCTCGAATGTTGTTCTGTAACTATAAATATATATGTATGCATGAAGGTAGGAAAACAATGCAAAATATTTCACAGACATAAAGTTGTAAATGAGTTCAGAAGTCTGCATTAAAACAGGATTAATAGCAAGAATGCACAATAAATCTAGCATTGACATTGGAAGCGAATGTTTGACTGCCAATGTTTTTATTCAAAATTTGCGATATCAGTTTTAAAACAGGATTACATAATATTTCTGCGCAAGTCTGAACGAAACAGAAATTCAGCCTAGAGTTCCATCAAAGTGTTCATTGTAAGTTCACACAAAAATCTTGCAAATATTTAAACTAGGCTTGCGCGGGATAAGTTCGGGGTGATGTTCTTCTATTAGTGGTGCTTACAAATCCAATCTGCACATGTTTCAGACTGTTCTTCGATGAACTATAATTAAGGATTCCCGAGGGAGTCCGAAACGTTAGGAAAGTAAAATCCTTGTTCCAGTGAACGCATCTTCTTCTTCTAGACCGAGGTATTTTACTGCAGGATTCTGTCCTCTTAAGTCTGTTAACCATCAGAAAGCCATTTATTTCTTACTGGGCTGTTATAATAATTACCTGAGAGAGGAGTGGGCCAGAGTAAATTGACTCTATGGAAACAGGTGTACTTCACATTCGCAATAATTACCAGAAAGCATATGGGGGATATTTGGGAACCACTGATGAGCCAGACCCGTTAAAACTGCATTAAGCTCCGACAAAATAACGGCAAAACATGTATCTAAAATAATAAAGTGTACCTGGCTTGTATGTATGGTGAATACCAACAACACTATATATACCTAGTGTGAAATCGAAAATAATATGTGTATATTACGCGATTATCCCGCAAACACCAGTGGGATTCGGCCTTGATATAAACATCAAATTCCCGTCTATGTATAAATACCTACAATGTATATGCATATTTAGTATGAAGATAAAGGCTTCCTTGGGAATATTGAATCTTTATTGTGTAGTTTTCAAGGCAGGATTCCCTGCACGTATTCAGGCGTAATAGAATGTGCAACAAACAACCATCATCTTTAGGCGTTCAGAAAAATCAATATAAATAAGACGTGTACACCGATTGGCAGGATTGTCAGTCTGCACTAGTAGGCGTTACGTGCCTTTTCTCCTTCTGCGTTCGTTGGTGATGCTTATTGAATTTGGCTTTGATGTACCTATAACTGGCGTTCAAATCGATATACCTGTTGATGCATGCCTCGTCTGAGTGCATTAATTTCAGGAATTCACAGCATTTTACACCTAAATCTGAACAACGTTGTCTCCAATGGCTTTGTATGCATGTTCTATATGTGGGCAATGTCTGCCAGTGTGTTCGTCGGAACCCCCCTGATAAACTCTATGTCCGTTACCTGTGTGTGCGAAAATTGGCACGCGCTACCAATCTTACTAGGAAATATTGCACACTGCTCACGTTCATTTTAGTCTAAGTGTTTTCCTCCATTCTTTTTTTCCTTTCCTCTTAGTCCCCACAAAATGAAGTGGTTTTTGCACCACAAAACCGGTGAGATTGTGGTCAGGGAAGCATGTGTCCTTAACTGGCAATCCAAGTGGTTGCCGAGATATCATTCACAAATGAACGCGACCGTACAATACACCAGATGGGGGTGAGTGCAGACCTATTCTTCTCAGCCACATTTACTATGCAATCTGCTTCCTCATGGGTTTCCTCTTACCCGTCCTCATAAACTTCGTGGTCAACGCCCTGCTGGTTAAAGATTTGCACGTCAATCACCAAAGCGTCCTCGGGCTCCACTCGGTAGTTTCAGCTGTAGTCAGTCCCGATAAAAAAGGGCTCCGATAGTACAGTTGACGTAGTTTTAAAGCCACAATCGTTCGGGCAGCAACTGCCCACACGGAAAACACAACTTGGAATCCACAGTGGAGGTGGTTAAAGTTATGATTAGGTCAGATCGCAAGGATCTGATCTGGATTGTGGTCTCCCCAGTAGTGATTTACGTCGTCTTCTGGGTCCCATTTTGCATTCAGCCGATCTGCTTCACGTGTCTGCGGGATCGGCCATACATAAGCCACGCTTGCGTGAAAATAATTACGCAACTGCTGGGCCACTGCAATTCCTCTATGAATCCCATTTTCTATTCTATTACTTCCAGCAAATGTCGGCGCAGTATTGCAAAGGTATGTAGCGGTTATACAGCCCACCTCCTTCAAACTCGAGACGCCACTAACGTGCTCTGACAAGGACAATATTTGTTGCCCAAACGTGCTTTTCCAAGCGCGATGGCACATGTCCGCACCGACGCGCGACCTTTGCCCTCATTCGACCGGGCCGCATAGACGCGCTCCAAACTGGTCGATCTATCAACGTTCCGAAGCACTCGTGGCAAATCAGCTTCCTGAAGCTCTCTCCGGTCCTCAGTCAAATTCCGCACCGACCAGCACTTGGGAATCTGCACTGAGTGGGACGCGCGTGATGCCACGCGCTCACGTGGCTCTCGCGGCCATGCCGGACCGATTGGCTATTTTCTCCTAATGGTTGTGTACACAATACATCATTTCTTTTACTTTGGCCTTCCCGATACTTCATACCTCTCCTAAGGAACTGGGCCTGGAAGATTGTAGCTGTTAGGGTTAACCATTATAACCTTAACTTCTATAGGTACGCATTGGCCAATGCAACTGGGATTGGAGATTTCACCGGGCCCATATTCATGACAGGCCGCGAACATGACACTAGAGTGTGAAGAAGAAACACTAATGTCCTTTGCTGTGCTGCCCTTACTTACGAGTAACAGTTTATTTTGACTGTGCACAAGGGCTTGGATCAGCTCGTAAATTTCCCGTGCAATTCATCATTTTGCGGATATTTGCATGTTTAAATTGCTACTGTGATTTTTTAGTGCCTATCAATACAAATATTCAACTTACTTGTGTAAACTTCATAGGATGTTTTCAAAAAAGACTGCTCATAGATCATACGTAAGAACTATTTGGGCACCAACTTATAAGTCTTCATTGCGACCAATTCGCATATTATCGCATTCCATTAGCGCGGGATATATTTGAAATTAACGCTGTGTCGCTAACCAAAGAGACACAGTATCAAGTTTAAAGGCCCAACGGGAATGTGGCATATAAAGCACGGCCCAAATTTCGTGTAACATGTTGATATATGCGATTGATTGATAATCTCTCGATAATCGACATTGAGCAACAGTCTAATATTGGTTATCGTGTTGTCTACGCTGAAGCCACTTTACTCAAAATAGGATGCTGAATTTTTGTGAATTTCGTTATGTCCGCTTACGAAATGCGTGTACTCCTAAAAGTGGCTACTTAATTCGTATGCAATATATTTTAACTGCCTCTATAGATTCAAATTAAGACTTTGGAAAGGCTACACGCCAATTAAGCCTTCTTTCAATTATGTGGAATGAATCAGACAAAGCAAAGGGAGCACGGGATGGCCATGTCTGGCTTTTTAGCAGGCATCAGTCAGGCATCCCAATGCCGAGTGTTGGAACCCCTGAGATTCGAACCCAGGACCTATATTCACTGATTGTGGCGCTCTTTCATTGCACCACAGGCTCGTTGCTTTGTCGGCTGACGTCAGGAATGTGGTGAGCAGTAAATAATGAGGGGAAATTTGCAGGCATCTATAAATCGCCAGATTAGAGCTTGCGATTTGCGATATGAAAGCAAGCGGCGAAGATATAACATAAAAAGCTTACGTTTTTTATAAAAAGGTCTTCTATACGAGGAGTAAATGAAAGGTTAGATGCGAGGATAAAAGCAAGGTACCCGAAAGAGGATACTTTGTTGGGCAGAATGTAAATAGTTTCAGGATTGGGAGAGGGTCGCAGTCGAAAAATACACTGAACTGACTTCAGCTCGTATAGTAGAAGGCCATCTACGACTCTCTATCCAATAAAGCTTTACCAAAAATCGTTCAGTAGCTCATTTATTGAAGCTTGACGGAGGTGTTTATATTCGAATCTAAGAACTATAGACAACTGGTTCTTCACCACTCCGCCTCACACACCCGCAGTCGTAGTTTGATGGATCGTTGTATAAAAAAATACCTCCGACGATCTGGTGCCTGTGATGCAGGCGTGTGATACGAAATAGTCCGGTCGGATAATAGAACTCGAACGTATCCTAACGGTTATATGCTGGTAGATAAGATAAGGCGTGAAAGGCGAGAGTGTTATGGATAATTTAGCTAAATGTGGTACGAGTAGAATCTGAGTAATAGGTAAGTGACTCCCGGACGAGTCCGTCCAGCCATGAGGGGGCTGAGACCAGATTCGCATTCCGGTGGATGTAGTCGCTGGATCAAGATGTCTGCAACCAGTCGTGGGGTTACTGTTTCCGGGGGTTTTTGACCGCAAGCAATCTTCTCAATAAGGTCCTTTGTGGACCGGCCTTGGAACATAATTTACAGGTTAAGAAGGACAGAGGGTGATTTTGACCGGGGGTTTGACACCCTCTGGTGCGCACGTGCTGGGGGACAAAAGAGCCTGTGTGGCCTGTCCTAGCGACGTGCGAGGAATTAGTGACTAAGAATAGGAGGTCGCTATTCCGCGAGTCAGAAAGCCACCTATTCCTGGCCCAAAAAACTCTATTTGCAGAAAGTTTTACTTTATATATCTCTACTTTTTATCCCTCTGTTCACAGTGAGAGAAATACCTAATTGTGACTCCCGCGGGTAGACTACTCCCGAGATGCTGAGTGGATGCACATCTACTAAACTTTTCAACAAATACGGGAGCACTCATTTGTCCCACTTGTGAATAACTCGGCGGCCTCGTTGGGATTCGAACCCGAGCCAGCAAGGGAAAGTTTTAATACAGCCAACGCTCTAGCCACCTGAGCTACGAGGCCTCACCGGCAGCCGTGAGTTTAATCACACATTGGGCATGTTGCACTCACACCCAAATCTGGAATCCACCAATTCCGATACAGCAAGCGGACTGTCCAAGCAGGACGCCCTAAGCGATTCATCTATAATAATTACACACCAGATCACTACAAGGGGGGCCATTTTAATGCAGATCGCGTGGCCAGTTTTAATTTACTATTGAGGAGTTGAGGTCGGCTTAGAATTTTCCACTTGCCAGATATGAGGATTAAACCGCTACTACAGATCTATCAAAGCTGAAGGGAGAGAGAGTTTGCTGCGGTCTCAGTCTTAACAAAGAATAATTATTACGCATTAGGTGATCGAACATCCGACCAGAGTTTTCAGGTCCTGTCTGTATCCTAGTCAATTTTCTTTTGGGAAGCTTCTCACTGAGGATCCAACTTTCTATCAGCTATTAATAGCTGACTTCTCCTTGTCCGACATAATTCCTCCGGTAGAGTAACTTTTCATAGTACTTAACCGTTACAAGCGAACATGCGAGTCCCAGGAAGTAACTAAGAAGAATCCGATGTGACTGCTGGGACAAGACTTTTATTTGCTTGATGTTTCGAAGCCCATCGTGGATTCTTCATCAGAGACATTAGCAGAAATAATAGCAGAAAGGGGTAGTTTATGCACAGGGCGTTGCAGTATCTAAAGGATACCGTCACTATGATTCTGCAAGCTTATGAAAATTAAAGCATCCACTATTGAGGATAAGCGTATCGATATGTGTTAAGGCTATTTAGGTGTTACCTTTACAGCTGCGATCTTCCAGATCCGGTCCCTTAGGAGATGGGAGAAGTCATGGGAAGGCCAGAAGAGTAGGAACAATGAATTGCTTACAGAAGAGCAAGGTGGAAAGTTGGCACTCAGTCTGGCATAGCTTTCAATCATGAGAGAGCGTGACACCGTCGCGTCCGTCCTTCAGGGAACGGAATCCCAAGTGTGTTCTAGCGGCAGTAATGCCGCGCGGTCACCGAAAGCTCTCTTTGTCTCTTTGGTGATTGGTTGGAAGGCACGAGGGCAAACACCGGCGTGGGGGTCCCTGTCTCGCGCGCCAGTTTGTGTCTGGTCGTAGGCACGCTGGAAAGTGTATTCGCGCAAGGCCCTGCTCTGAGTGACCTTGTCTGTGACGTCAAGAGTTAGGCGGGCGTCGGGCAGCGGTGACCACTATAAGTGCACGCTGGTGTGCTAACTGCTTGAGGATCAGCATGCGGGCCGGGAACTGATGCAAGTTCATCCCACGTGGTGGAATTTGACGTGATGATTGATCGACCATCTAGTTCCCCGGCGTTGGCTTTAGACGACGCGTTGTTCTGTGCGTTCCCCAGTGGCAACTTACCTTGGCCAAATCGAGCCTCATCACCGAATATGGATTAGGCAGGTCGAAAGTGCCACTATCTTCCAGTTTTTTCCTACGTAGCTGCTTTTTCCGCAACTGCATCAGATCACATAGCCAACTCTAGCTGATTGTTGCCGACGGGAATAGGGCTCCATAATATGTGAACCGATACGCACGGTATTAAACTGCAGTCAATTGCGTCATGGAACCATTTCCACTATGTGTGCCATTTTGGCAGGTCAGAGTCCGCCCATCGGTCATCAAGTAATTAGAGCATAAGTGGGCAAGCATCCTCGATAGGGGGGATCGTTAGGGTGCACTGACTGCATCCCATAAATACTGCAAATCTTTATGTATTAATTACACGTTTCTGCTACTGTTTGTGTTAACGTGTCTGATCAAGAATCCATGATGGGCTTCCTAACGTCACTTAGTCACTTAGGTTTCCACTGTACTTTCCGTGCTTGGTTCTTTTCCTTGATGCTGCCTCCAGTTCTCTTAGTCTTTTCGATCACTATCCTGTTGGGTTTCAACATAATCAATAGTGCGACAGCGTAAAGAAACGTCACCTTTGTGTTCTTTCTTTGCCTAAAAGTCTTTAGCCTCCGAAACAATTTGCTGGAATTGTGCATTGGTTAGGATCTGCGTTGATCACATTTTCTCCTAGTTGTGCTGCCGTCAAATGGCAGCGAAATTGTTCTGTTCTAGCCTTACCTCTCTTAATGTTGTCGCATTGGCACCGTATAAGGCAGGATCAGCATAAAATATGTATTCTATCTGATGAATTCAACTAACAGTCGTTTTGCGAAACATGACATGTGACGATGAGGCGACGGGCCGCTCGAACATCGTGAACGATGACCTTCACCGTGTATTCGACGGAGTGTGCTCAGTACGGATGACTTTCTCTGCTGCGCTTTCTCCTTCCTCAGTACCCGAATTCTAAATGCACATTAATGCTAGAGGCAACGGAGGTGGGTTCGATCACTAAGCAGTTCATCTTCGCGTCCAAGTTTTCATGAACACAAGGGAGAACCTGTCAAACTAATTGATCGTCGACCACAGAAGGTTCCTCCAAGGTAGAAGTCACTAAGGTATATACAGTAGCTTACAGATCCGATAAAAGGTTGGAGATTAGTGGATTTAACGCACACTTGAGGTTGTTTATTTAGTTCATTGGGTGGACTTGAGGCGCAAAATGCGGTTTAATAGAATTTTCTTCCGTTCAGATCAGCAAGCTAGGAGAAAATAAAGGCAAAAATAGGCAAAATCCAGCGTTTGTTGATATCCGAGGAATTCCTACGCTACTAAGCGCTGCGGAAAAGAACTTCTTGTGTGTGCATGTTGCACTATAAAGGAACATTCATGAAGAGCAAAAATTTTTTAATTATATCTGTTCACAAAATGGAAAATTTTGTTTTGCGTTTATAAAATTGAGGTTAGTGTAATTAGGAGACAGCGCATTAATTTTAGGAAAACAATCGAGAACTTATTTTTAAACAATTATATTTTGCAAAGCTGCCCAGTTTTATGCCATAAAATTGAGTAATGCGCTTTTAAGGTTGTTCTTTGCTATATTCCATATTAAATTTATATTTTATATTTGAGGGGTTTCAGGGCAGGAATGCGTTTGAGAACTTTATTAGTATAAGGCAACCAAAGTCACTGTACAATCTATATGAAGTTGGAGACAGTTAACATAACAAACATCTGACTGAGTTGTCACGGGACATTGCGAAGCAGTTTTTTTCAAAAATCGCCGTTTATATTAGTGTCACTCTGCTTTGCATTTGTTGTTGTGGAACTGAGCTTAGGAGTAACTATATAAGCTGAAAACGGTTCCGTTTCAGATAAGAAAATATAGCTCTTTCATTTATAACAAAGGAAATATCTCTAATTGTTAGGGAAATCAATTCACTGGCCGAAATTCCGCTTTCTGATCTTGACTTTATCTTCAAAAAAATAAAGTACGTAGAAATTAGACGTCAAAATATATAAATAAAGCTTTTCTTCAAGAGCTAACTTGTTATAGAAATTTTCTAAATCAATCTTAAGCGTATCCATTCACAACTTTTGTAGTGGACGTTCATTTTTTCGGCAATGAATTGACATGATGAGGTGGTTCCGAAAATATGACCTACAAGACAACTGCATAAAATATGTTTAAAAGCTCGTTATTTAGGTAAATGCTTTTAAGATTTATCGTATTCTAAATGTTTTTGTAATCACGTAGAAAATAAGCATTATTTATGGTCAATCGACTGAAGCCAGTGAAAATGGTAAAGTCACAATTACAATTTCAAGGAAGACCTGAAGCTCTTCGCAATCGAAATCCCAAAATAATTACAAAAATATTTGGCGGAAGGCAATTACTCTTAGTGTACAAGAAATGTTACTTTTATAATCGCAGATGACAATTAAATTTAAATATATTAGTCACTGACCGGCATCTCCGTGCGTGAGCTTACGAAATATCTTACTCCTGTGATCTCCCAATGGCCCAAGTCAAGCGTAATTGTGGTTGCTTTAGTCCAAAGCAACTCAGGCAATGCATAAACAAAACAAAAACCAAAAATTATCGTAAAACCGTATTGGAGTAAATACTAAAAATTTGGGCCGTTCGGCAACATGCATAGATTACATTCTACGTAATATGGGAGCACATATAACCAACAACTGCACAAAATGATTATATTCCACCGTAATTTTACTTTTCCTGCTATATTCACTCGGTGGTTTTGTATAAAAAGGCTTCCTATACAAGTCAAACTTAAGTTAACCTTGTACTCCCGATTTCCACTTCTTCGGAATCTTCCACTTTGCTAAAAAGCTTGTATTTCTATTAAACGTTATATTTCTTCATAAATCACAACATGTCCTATTGGGAAGAACGACCATAACTTTATTGTTGTAAGATTTTTGGGGCCGCAGCTTCGGTTGTGTTTGAGTAACAGGGAGTTACTTGTAAAAATTACTGGATTGCATGAGTTTGAGAATTTACTGTAAGTTGGACAGTTTACTGTAGGAAGGGACCTGACAAAATGCTCTGCAGATGCAAGCTACTCACAGTCAATAGGCCAGTTGATGTGTGCGCTCAATGCCTCTGCGCAGCGTAACATGATCCGGGGGCGTACTCCAGCCAATCAGAAGAGGGTGCACTGATGGCTAGGCCTTCGACCGAAAGGCGACAATGCGGGTGACTTGACATGATGGAGTGAGAGGCGCGCATGCAGCAAGTTTGTGCGACTGCAAACTTGCTGGGCGAATGAACCATGAGTAAGCGATGGGGACGTTGATCAGAGCGTCATCACGTTCCTAGCACCCCATGTTTTTAAGGGTTTTGTAGAGGCCACATTGAGGAAAAGCCAGCGTCCTCATCTGTTTCCATCCGAACTACTGGTAATGCAGCCCTTCCGTTCTACTCGACGTGCATTACGGAAGGTCGGTACCATAGGATGTGGCGTCAGCGTGTTCACCTAATAGTCACAGTGGCAGACGAAAGCTAAAATGCAATTCTTAGGTAGCTTATCAGTTAGAGAGACCGCATTCACCGGAAGACGGCTCATAGACTGCCTATTGACTTAAATTGCCGCGAGTGATAATTCTGTTTACGTATTTTTGTTCCTCTACTGTACTGTCCTATATTTTGGAAAGTTTTTTCTTTTTTCGGAAACCTGAATTGCCCTATCAGTTTTGATAAGCTGTAAACAGAGGCATGGCCTAGATTTTTTAGATATCTATTCCCTTTAAGTCATGCTTTCTTTCAGTTTGAAAGGTGGTTTTAAAAAATATATTCCCGAAATTTTGGATAATTATACACATGCAAACTTTGTTTACAAGTATGTCCACACAGGGCAAAGGTTTTATAATAGAAGATGACACGATTTATGACGCTAATTGAAACATACTGCTTGCCAGAAAGACCCCATGACCACTGCAAAAAAATTGGGTGGTTTGTGTAAACTTGTTATGGAGATGATTATTTACCTCATTTAAAGGTTTGATTTTATCTAGTCAACGAGTAGTTTTTTTTAACAACATTGCTGTCCCTTTTGGTATTAATTTACTGCTGATCTCAAAACTGCCTCCTAAGCTAGGACCACAATGCATTTCGTTTAAAGTGCACAATTGTGGCTTACAGCATTTTTGTGGTTAATTCTACTCGCTGATAGCAAAAAAGAGTATCCAACCGATGACAGATGTTATGTCCCCCAGTTTTTTGTTAGGAAGAGAAGACTGACATGATAGCAGAGAACAGCTTACTATAGTAGTTCCTGCTTGAACATTAAACTCTGCACGTGTGTCTTAACTTGTCCCGTGTCGGTCAGCAAGTCGTTTCGTCTGCAGGTTGTCCCGTGTCGGCAGCACGCTCTCGTGTGGGCAACAGAATCTCGTGTCATCAGCAGAATCCGCCTTCTGTTTGCAGCCTCGTCTTAAGATCCAGCAGTTTTTGTCCCTTATTTCTTCTTATTGGTCCCTCCGCTAGATGCTCATCTGGACAGCTGTCAGGCGATGCTGATGACCTCATTGTGACACGTGGTGGCCCTGTTACGCGAACTTGGCCCTTATTGGATGCCTCCGTTGGTGTAGGGGCTTTTATTTGCTATCTTGACCTCAGGACGGCTGCCTGTCTGGCCGGTAGCCCTTGTTGGATCAGAAGTCCTGCCGGGTGCGCCTCAATCCCGGCGGCGGCGAGGAGGAGGAGGATGAGCAGGAGCAGGATGGTCAAGAGTGGCTGATCCGTCATCAGAACACAAATGGACAGGAGGGGAGATAGATAAACAGTAGGGAGATTGGTGTAACAGACCTTGGCCGCCGTGACGGCCGGTGGGAACGCGGCGAAGACACGCTTGCTGTGGTTCCCTCCTCAGGACGGCTATTGGGTGCTGGTTGACCTCTCAGGAAGATGCATAGCTCGACCGCGTATTTAGCCGTGTTCACTGCTCTTTGGGGCTGTGCGCTGACGTCTCGTCTTGGCTCTTTGTCAGGCGTGACCTCAGGGTGACAAGCGTAATGACTCGCGTGCTTGGCCGTCCTAACAGAATGCTTTCCTCACAAAGTAATCGATTCGACTTTCAGGCACCTACCCCCTCCCGTGCGTATCTGCACATATTCCTGTGGATGTGTGGGCACTTGGCTCAACTCGTGCGTTGTTTAAACCTATCAATAACCAATTTTGTTTCAACAAAATATAACACGCAAGCACATTTTCGGTTTTGACGCATGCCAGCAACTGTCTTGCTAAACACCCTCCACAGCTCGATTCCCTCCTCACCTGTTGCTGTTTATTTTTCCCTTCAACGACACCTCTCTGGTGATCATTCTCGGGCTCAGGAGAGTCCAGCAACAATTTGCAAACGAGATTTCTTTCAATTTTCACAATGGCGGCCCAACGAACTTGGATCCCGGTCTTTACGGAGTCATCCTTTGGCAAGTCGACTGCTAGACTACTGCCGGTTAGGACCGTGAATGATCTTAGTGAGTTATATCATTTCTTATCTTCATCGTCATCCTCATATACCGGTTTTTAATATTTTTCTACTAGAATACTTTGGTAAATCACTTACTAGGAGGTAGACTACCTAAGGAAGTTTTCCATTGCGTATTTTCCACGACGTTTTTTTAATATTTGTAGTGATATAGCCTCTACAGATGCATTGCCCAAAATTTCCTTAACTTCGTCATCTGAACATTGAATTGTGTTTGGTCGGCCTTCTTCCTTTTTCCCAGTAAGGACGATCGACAATTGCTGTAGCCGACACATTTTGCAATTTGTGCTTACCGTGCAGAGCAGACGAAAGTGCAAGAGAAATTCTTATATAAAAGGGACAAACGCATTGATGAACGTTCATCTGACCGCTAACGGAACTCATTAGTCCCGCTCTGCCTTGGGCTTCAACAAATACCGTAACAGCTGCTAGTATAGGCACATAGTATTGCCGGCAGAGACAAGGCAGATTGGAATGGCCATTTCTGGCTTTTTAGCCGCCGTCAGCCAGTCACATACAGACCCAAGTGGCATCCAATCCGAACCTCGAACTCACTACCTCTTTGATCAGAGTCAAATGCCCTTACCACTGAGCCACGAGCTCGTTGTCTCGCCGGTTTAGGTCAGGGGATATATATATTCGTTCACGAACGTGCACCTGACTGCTGACGCAACTCATCTGTACCGGCCAATGGTTATTTCTGACGACGGGTTCAAGCCAGAATCTGAAACTTCAGGCAAATTACTTTCTGGTTCTAGCGATCGCATCTTCTACTTCTAAACTGCTTCTATCGGGATTCTGGCTTGATTGTCTAGAAAATCGCGCTCGAACAGGTGAATTACTGCATCAGAATTAGTGGATGCCATACGTTGCAGTGGGTTGACGGGTAATTTGATCCAAGTGTGATTAAACTCACCACCTAGAGCGTTGCCTGTACTAAGGCTTTCCCCTTGCTGGCGTGAGTACAAATAATGACGAGGCCGCCGAGGTTTTTGAAAAGTTGGCCAATGGTATTTTTCAAATATATCAAAACCTATGGTTATTTTGTTAAAATGTATTTGCTCCGCCAACATCTTAATAACTTTACTCAAACCACAGCCCACAATTTCTCCATCAGGCGGCAATCGGCATGACAGCTTGCGTAGTCCCCAAAGCTTGCCAGGCCAAATTCGGTGCTCCGGCATTTTCGAGGTTGATGGCAGGCAGTACCAATGTTCAAAAAGTCAAGTTAGGCGAATGAACATTTTCGATTATTCATTATCAGGCTTGTACACTAATATAAGGGAGGGTAGAGTTAACAAAGGTGCAAGCCACCAATCAGTAATAATTAGAGGGAGGGTGGGAGAGATGCTACAGGAGCAAAAGGTCAGATTCTAGTCATAATTAGGGCCGTCGCCATTAGGGTCACCATACCCAATTTTATGCGCGCAGACAGCATTTATACAGGCACTAAGGCTTCCGTGGCCGAATACCAACACGCTTTCGACCACGCCGCGAGGCGGAGATGAGACAGCGACAGCATGCATCCTCACGCTGCCCACGCCGTCGCGAGACCGTGACACCTTGCGTCCTGACACTTCCAAGAAAGCGCATGACAGGTACAACAAGCCGACATGAACTAATTGTCGGCGCCCTTTCCGCCCTCCCCCCTCTGTGGTCGCTAATTATAACTAGAACCTGACTCCTTGATCCCTTACCACCTTTCCCCTTAATTATTGCTGATTTTTCCACCAACTGTCCTCCCTCATATTATTGTACTAGCCTGATGATGAATAACCAAAAACGATCGTTTGCCTAACTTGACTTTCTGAACGCTCACATGGGTATCATCGCTGAACCTAAATAACAATATTCCAAATTACAAAATGGTCGCTGAATATAAGGACTATGAAAGTCTTCATTCGGCAGCAAGAAAGAGTGAAAGTGAGCACAGGCAGCCCAGAGATTCGCAGCAGCGATTCAGCCAGTCCGTTGTCGTCGTCAGTCCGGCGTTACATTTCAGCGTGCGCCTGGGCTTTGTTGGACGCAGCCAATCAGCGGAGGGCAAATTTTTGACCTGCGCCAATGCTTTTGCCACATCCAGGGACTGCGAAACACACAGCGCAAACACCCAAGACTGACAACGGGGTAGATTGCAGGCACTGCGGAGGAATTCGCTAACAACAAAAGTCAGCTGGTCCAGGATTCGCAACGGAGAGGGTGATGGGAAAGTACGCCAAAATGAGCAGATAAGTGGACAGGGTGTTCAATGCGTGTTTTGAGGACACACCATGGGATTAAGTGACCGTTATATGATAAGGATGAAGTGACAGGTATGGGAGTTTGACTTTAGGTTGTTGTCGCAGAGTTGGCAGAACGCAGACGGCATGGTGGAAAACGAGTTAAGGGAGAAGGAAGAACAAAGAACAGGTGTGGAAAAGTATTCGGATGGCAACCCTCAAAGAGTCCGTGCTGATTGTTTCTGCCCTCTTACGGCATTGGATGTGGAAGGATTTTGAACGCTGAGGAACAAGCGGAAAGTGATTGTCGTTAAGTGGGTGGATTTACCGGCGCACTCGGTCTGCCTGCGAGAAACGTGTATACAGGCCAGACGCCTACAACTAATTCACTATCTTTACGCATCATCAGAACGTCATAGATATGTTCTGAACCTTCTGAAGTGAAGTATAAAAACAGGCTATTGGGCACGTGACCCTCATTGTTATGCTTAAAATTTTGCCGGTCCAAGTCTTTCCGCCCGTCAACTGTGCTGGGGGTGTACATAAATGCATGTCGCGGAGCACTTTTGCAGACCCAAAGACTCAGAAGCTGTGTGTCTTGATGGACCAAGGTCCGCTTATATTAGTGGAGGCGAGGAGATCCGCATTGGCGACATAGAGCGTTGGATACCGTGAAGCCGCACAGTATTTCAGAGTCGGATCAGTCAATGCCTGACTTGAGGGCTGGGTGAGGGCCTGATAGGACCAGGTAAAGGTGTCCGGTACAATTCCCTTGATTGTCCGAGATTATGGTGGTCCTCAAATCAGCGCCATCAGCAGGCCATCGTTGCCGGGCCAGGAGCCAGCTTTGCGACATCTGTGATTAGCTGTTCCCAGAAGTCGAAAACAGCGGCAGTGAGCTTTGGCAAAGTTCACTTCGACGCTAGCTAGTCACGACAAACTCAATCCACTCAAAGTATACCAGTTCTTGATTGGGTGCAGGACTTGTCTCGGTATCCTGTAAGTCGCGTGACAATAAACAAAAACGGTACTTTGCACTGTGAGCAGCTCTCTTCTGCAGAGCCTTTCGTTAACTCCATTCTTACAGTACATTTTCCAACCTTATCTCTCCAATCGGACTTCTGGTTTGGGGGACCCTTCTGCAGGACTAGGAAACTCGATAGGAAAACCGGCTTTGTTTTAAATTAGGTTCCTCTACTAACTGCCTGGCTATGCGTAGGTTACCAAAACTCAATCTGCCCAATTTTATTGCTGTTCATTTGTTGCTGTTTTTGCCTTCTTTGGCCTTCTCCCGAAAAGATAAGGCTTCGGGTTTTCCCCTGTTAGCCTCCTCGGGAATTAAAGTGCCTATCACAAGAGGTTAAGCAGTTTAAACCCTGGCAACTGCAATCTTCAGGCTGGTTTCCTAAGAGAAGAGAATTCACGGAAGGCCAGGGTGGTAGGAACAGTTTATTCCGTACAGAAGCAGTGGGAGACGAGGTAGGAGTAAGCTGACTTTTGGACGAACGCAGTCTTGCTGCTAGGGCCCCGGGTCCGGAGTGTCAGAGCGTAGGCATTCATCATAGTCGCCTCTGTGTGAGTCGGTCTGGAAGGCCAATCACCAGATGGTTTGAGGTAGGCCAACAAATGCGGGCGTGTTATTGTCCGCCGCGTTCCCGCGACGTTTGCATCACCTGTGATTGGCTGTCCCAGAAGCCGAAAGCCTTAAACGTTCGCGCAGAGCTAGTCACTGCACGCGACCCTGGATTAAGTCCTTCAAAACAAATCTGTAAAGGCTCGCTCTGAAAGTTCATATAAATAATTGAACTGAATATACCAGCTTCTGCGGCAGAAACGCGTAATAATATCATTGTCCGCTCGAAGTATCACTGCCTTTGATAGCAAATTCGAGTCACACTATCATCGAAAATAAAGTCCACACCTTAAGGCTGAATGTCACTAAGGTTTACGCTAAGCTGTGCCAATAAGTATAGGTTTGTTATTTTTCATCAGATACCCGACACGGAAGTCCATGGATAATATTTTCAAGGAATTGCGACAATAGACAGGACCGTTCAGTTACATCAAGACAGACATTTCCTCCCTCACTTTGCACTGGGAGCTTCATAGCAACACTCTGATAGCTGCCCGGCGCATTTGCCTTCCAAGCGGAAGGTTGGAATGACATCTGAACATGTGACCAAATTTAGTGTGCGTGGTATTTCAGTTTCTTGAGCCACCGCTTGCAACGCGTGATCCGCTCCTGATGCGCATGCTGGACTGTGTTCTACTTCTCAGGTCTCCTTGATCTCGCTCTGGGGGGTGTGGCAGGCAGGTGAGCGCAAATGAACCAGAAATATTCCTCCTTTTCTTTGGTTTTGTCGTCTGGAGCCCCTCTCAGTCTTAAGATGACAAATCTATCTGCCACATTAGCCTGTAGTTTTTCTGCATCCCACTTTCTCCTAACGCGAGACGCCACAGACGACGTCACTCAGAGCATAGGACCTCGCACGAAGGCCGTTTTTGGCGTGCTTCAAACCAGGCGCAAACGTGTGCACCTTGCCTTTTCGTTCAGGCGTCAATCCACATTGGCTTCACCTCAATCCGTCCCACGTTATTAGACCAGCCTCATTTACTAGGTTGGCCTCACACTGTCTGGACACAGACCTCATTGTGCTGACTGCGGCCATACGTCAGTTCGGACACTGCCCCGCTCGGGTGCAGGCCGGCAGTTGGCCGAATTTAATCTCCTCCTACCTATTCCTTCAATCCTTCTATACAGAATGCACCCTTTCATCCTGGCCTTCACATGAATGCTCTCCTCTCCTAAGGAACCGGGCCTGGAAGATTGTAGCCAGCAGGGTTAACCTTATTAGCCTTAAAATCTCCTTGATAAGCCTGCCATAACTATTCTTCTCTAATCTTGCCCTTTGTCCTTGTGTGTAGACATCTCAAGTGGTTGATGGTTTTTTGATGATCATGTAGCGACCCCCTTTCTTCGTCATGCTTTCCTTGGACGCCGCGCGGACAAGGTCATGTCTGGCGTGACTAACACGCGTCTGCAAGACACCAAAGTCCAGGCCTCCGTTCAAGGTCACTCCTGTCTGGCTTTCTTAAGGCGGTCTAGTCTCACTAGCCAACCACTTCTCAAGGTTAGACCAGTACCCGAGATACGGACGATTTGTTTACGCTCATTCACTTCCAGAGCCGACGACTCACTGTTCGGTTGCAGACTCTCTGGATCCGGCTCATTCATGGCTGGCCTGCACTCATCTGGAAGTCACTTCTCCTATTGCTTACATACTACGTTTGTTCCTACCTTACAAAATTCTCCCTGACACTATGGCCTTTCACGCTTTATCCTATTCCACTAGCTTATACATGTTGAGATACGTTCTCTCGTCTATTATCTGGTCGGACCATATCGTATCCCACAATCACATCCGTGTTGCGATAGCAAATTCGCTCATCACATTAGCCTAACAGAGGTAGACCTCCCCCCACCTCTAGCTTCGCTCTTTGTCCTTATGTTTAGATGTCTCAAGCCATAAGCACTAATTGACTTTTTAATGATCACATCTACATGCCATGTTTGTCCCCTTCCCTCAATTCTGCTTATTATCTGTGATTAATGGAGCGTTTCCCAGTGTTGTGCTGACAAAATCTATCCGCCATTTTAGCCTCCCCTTTAATTTAAATTATCGAAAATGTGCGAGGCCCAGGTAGTTTACCGGAAGACGGGGACTAGCTGTTTAGTTATCCGATGTTTCTAACCCTCACGCGGGTCCATTGCCAAGGAATAAAAAGGTGTACAGATCACTGCATATTTAGCTCCGCTTTGCCGGCAGTGACCTTGAGCTCTGCCCCATCGATTTGTTCGTGCAATGCCGGATAAGCATCCGGAAGATCGATATGCTTATTAATAGAGCGAAATGACTATCTAAGTGTATATGGTAAGCCGTATTGCTCAGTATCTATCTGTTGTTGCCAGAAATCCTTCTGTCTGTTCCTCGGCTCTTGCTGTTTGCGGTGCAGCCATCTGTTTGCTGGATGGGCTCACTGTCTTAGCGCATACTGTCTCTCCTCGTGATCTTTGTCACCATGTCAAACTTTAAAAAGGTCTCTACATCCTTTTTTGCTTAACTTTGGGTAAACGTCGCCGTTAAGCTGTCGCGTCAGAATAAGGGTAACGCCTACCTGTTGGAAGCCAAAATTAAAACACACACATATACCATGAGGTCACGTGGTCAACCATACAACTAGCCTTATTTAGCCCTGGGGCTGTTGATTTGACCGGCATCCGGCTTAAATAGCAGGTCTTGGCACAAAAAAGACTGAGTCTCGTCACATTTTGTCCTACCTTCTCTCATCCGCTGTTGAGTACCACCGTCCTAGAGCATGCCACAGCACCAAACTTTGACGTTTTCCTTCAGTGCAAATTACGGAAAAGGGGTGCATTCCAGCATTCAAAATTATTCCTACACAAAAAAATGAATATTCCCCAAAAATAATATTTCGAAAACAGTTTAATATTTTCTACGGGCGTCAAACAACTGTCAGTGTTTAATACTTAATGACTTTGTGGTGTAAACTAACTTCAAAATTCGTAATTTAGCGCTGCTTATGTGCAAGTCAGTCAATGGCACTTTTTTTGCAAGACCAATTGTCCACTGAGTGGTTATGTCAGTGATGACAAGAGAGAGAGAGAGAGAGAGAGAGAGAGAGAGAGCGATTCATTCAACCTCACACAAACATGTCTTAGAAATTTGGCCTTGCAAGTGTGTGTTCTGATTCCGTCTGTAATTTATAATCTTCAAATTTAATTTCGATAAAATATTTTGATAAAATCAGTTTTTAGCATTTAAAATTTCATTCAGATGCTCCTTACATAACCATGACAAGTATGCCAAATATTCAAGCATTTTCTGACTATCATGCTGAATCATTTGCTTGATTGAGTACCTGGGTGGTGTCTCTGTTGTGCTGTCGTTTAAATTTCCTTGCGGTCTACTCAATTCGACGTCGATCAGATGCTGGTAGTTATGCTGGTTTCTCGTCGTTTTAGCCAACTTGAAGATCGGGTCTACTGCCTCTAACCCAATCATTTTCCGTGAAGTCTATTGTTTGTAGGTTTTCTATAAGTACTGTTTTCTGAGTCGCTAAAATAAGGGAACACCAACTGATGCATTAGAGGAACTATTACTAAAATGCGCATTAAATGTGCAGTTCCTTTTTGGCAATCACCTATAGAGACAAATAGACGGCATCGCTATGAGCTCGCCTCTCAGGCCTCTCTTGGCTAACATCTTCATGGGCAAGCTGGCAAATTCCAACTCAGTGAGCAGATCCATGAATTAAAGCACTACGTTCGATAGGTCAATGACATTGCCCCAGCAGCAACTGATGTAAACGCGCTTCTACATACTGTCACTCAAGCATACTCCTCCATTAAGTTCACCTTCGAGGTGGAGACGGCAGGTCTACTTCCCTTCTTCGATGTCTTTCTCATTCGAAGACCTGGTGGTAGCGTCCGAAGGAGTATTTATCGAAATACAACCTGGTTCGGACACTATACAAGGTTTATAAGTTTGGTATCTATCCAACAGAAGCGTAACTTAGTCCGCTACTTAACACAAAGGGCCTGAAAAATATGCTCGGTAGATGCTATTAAAATAGAGCTGCTTCGAGAGAACTAATATCCCGACCGATTCATCATCAAGAATATGATGGAGAGAGAAACCGAACCCACTACTCCCGGTGAGGAAAAGAAGACCCTATGCCTCTAAGTCTCCTTTCAAAGAGATGCGACAAGCAAACACCTAAGGATACGCCTCAACCAAGCCATATTACGAACCTTCCCAGCAGCTGAAGTTCTGGAGTTTTTCTCAACCAACCCGGTCCTGCATGGCGAAGGTAAGGATGGGTCGCCAGCTCAGATCACTTCTATGTGCATTTACTTGCTCCCGTGAAGCAGGTTATATCGTTCGCCCGAGTTGGTGCTTATCTAAAAGAATACGGGAACACCTTCCGGCATGGCTGAGCAAAAGTGATGTCAGAAGCCTCAACAGCGCCATCCTTGCCCACAAGGTTGACTCCGGACATCGTGTGGACCTCAACGAAGCCTTTAAAGTAATGTTCAAAGTCCCGCCAAAAAACCCAAAGTCCCTAAGTCAGCGTCTGCTAGCAACAGCAGAGGCTACCGCTATCGGGTTGTTGAAGCCCGCGTTTTGTGGAAAAAGAACTTCGTGCAGGCGCCGCAGTTGGTGTGGCCCACAGTCGCTTAGCGGCATGCACTCATCCGCGTTCTGTATGCCTCCCGGGCCTCCCTCCCCTACACGGGCTACATCAAGCCCTTTCCGCCTAACCACCCTTCTCTTATCGACCCCTTCCCCCGATTTCCACGACTCGCTTGGAAGAAAAGACGAACATTATTCATCGCTTGTTTAAATTATGCCCCTGCTCATATCAATGTATTGGCCTCACGAGAATGTATCGAAGGTATACATACACTCGCGAAATAGTCTTCTGAAAATGAAGGAAATTTTCTGTAATATTCAGTAATACCTCAGGTGACGAGCAGCCCCATCTACGAGCATTTCAGGTAACGAGCGAACCATTAGCAGAAAACGTGTTCCAATTGACGAGCTTCTGTTCAGCTGTCAGTGCGTGTGTTTGCCTATGTTGGCTCTCAACTGAAAGGTCAGTTGTGTTCTCGTTCTTCTTTTCCGTTCTCCTTGTTTCCTCTTTCATTTATTTCTTTCTTTTTTCTCTCTCGCCCGGACTCTCCCTCTCGTAATCCTTTACCATTCCCTTGTACAACCTACTCTACAATGCTCATCTTCGACTTTTTATCCTTTTCAGCATTACTCCCATCCCACCTCAGGCGACCGATCAGCAAGGCAACG
This sequence comes from Ligula intestinalis, assembly GCA_036362985.1. Taxonomy (NCBI): domain Eukaryota; kingdom Metazoa; phylum Platyhelminthes; class Cestoda; order Diphyllobothriidea; family Diphyllobothriidae; genus Ligula; species Ligula intestinalis. Next base: position 59,718,906 of record JAYGXS010000005.1, read on the forward strand.
GTCTGTTGATGGCGGTGGGGGAGAGAGTGAAGTCAACCCTCAGTGCATTTCTTTTCTTACTATAATTAATCTGATGCGCTTGAAGCTATCACGTTGCGCTGAAAACCGTGGCTTGGAGGGTTGCCAACTGACGGGATAACGTGAACACCACAGACAGCCCAATGTGTGGGGTGTGTCTTGTTGACTGGAGTGACTAGCTGCGGGTTAAGTGTCAGGCCCAATGGCTCCTTTTAAAAGTTGCCTTTACGGGACTCCCGTCGGGAGCCTACCTAGCGAGGTGTGCTGCTGATACGCGTATTGAGTGCTGGCCACGCCAGCCACCTGCGCCCTCCCACATCTCTAATCTTCTCGACTGTTTTCTTGACATCGGGTCCCGCTGTGGGAGTGGTGAGAGAATGGGGTAGATTCTCCGTGAGTCTACGTTTAAATATAATCCATCGGGAGTCACCACGTTGCTTCAGCCTGCTGAGGTTCGCGGTGGACATCGACGATCGAAAGGTCGTTGGCAGTTAAATCTTGCTCCCAGGGTGGGGTCCGCGGTCACCAGCAGCTAAGCAGTAAAATGACGCAGATTGGTTGGTTACGTTTCGCAAGACGAGTGTTTCACATGATGAGTTCGGTGCCGGATCGGATTACACTCATTAACTGAGGTGCCTCTGTACTGCATCAATTGAGTCCTATTCTCTCTTTGAGAAAACAGTTGAAAATTGCATTCACCTTGTCGCGACTTTCGATGTCTACTGGAGTTAGCTTCCTAACACAATGCAGGGATCATCTCATGAGCCTCGTCTGTGATGCGTCTGCGTCTGGAGTTTCGAGCTTCTGTGGCGGTCCTGTGACCAGAGCCGCTATCGCTGACTCACCTTTTTCTTCGTTGCAAGCCTCGTGATAATTTCGCCTTACGCGGCTAGTCCGTCACACGCTCCTGCCGACTGACCGCGAGAGCCGCTTGTCTTGTCCTCTTGCCTATCTCTCGGTCGGGTCTGTAGCGGTCTAGGATGTGTGATCTACTATAACCACTACAGTATGAGTATCACGAGGATATCTCAAGCCATTCAAGAAAGGCGACTGAGGTGGTTTCTCCGTCGTCCGCCCCACGAGTATACCTATGCTGCTCTCGACCCGGCACCGCAGCCCTCCTAGTAATGTCGAAGAGGAGGGCAACTGAAGACCTGGCTAGACACCGTCCGTCAAGACATGGAAGCAGTTCTTGGACCTTCTATCTTCGGCCTCCGTCGCTGGAGAAGGGACTGGGTGGAGCTTTCCAGATCCGCTGCCGCCAATCGCCATGCATGTAGAGGTACCGTTCGTGACATTATTGAGGCCGGCTAGATCAGGCATGATCACAGCCGTAACAAGTACAAGTATGAGTATTCCATCTGATAGGAAAAAGCAGTCAAATGTAAGGACTAATTTATTCGTACACAAGGCAAGTTGCCGTGAATAGACTGTTTGCTTGCGAGAGGTAAAAGCGTCCGTCTGGGAGTTTGCCAGAAGCGGTGTGTTATGTAAGCGTATTCCACTGTTCATGTTAGAACGCCGGAGTACGTGTGGGGTGTCTGATTAGGCAGGTCAAAGGGCCAGCCAGGGGAACATTAACTATGGATGAAAAGGCACGCTGGCCGATGCGTGCTAGGCGCGGGCTGCCAGCACTAGTGACAGTGACTATGCCGAGGTCAAGTCTGGGGCGTCCGTGCTTTTATGGAGCATCTGTTAGTTAACAAGCCTGTGGTGGCCGTTCGGACGGAAGGGGAAACGCGAGACACTAGAGCGGCCACTTGGGTAAGCCTGGCAGGCGTCGTGAGGACATTGGGACAGCTGCCACAGATCGACGTCTTGTGCCTTGGCCCTTTGACTTACCTAACTTGATGCCGATCACTGAGGGCAGTTTCCTGATTGGCTGGAAGAGCTCCCCGGATTCTGCAATCCTGTGCAGCGGCACAAAGCACACAGACAGCAACTAGTATCTTTGCTGTGAGCAGCTTTTTTCTGTTGTCTCTTGTTAGTTTCTCTCCTACAGTGAGCTATCCAACCTACTCGGTCTCGCCTGACTTCTGACTTGGGGTAACCCTCTGTACTCGACGATCACCATTTTCGACACCCCTGCGACAAACGAAGCGCTTATCGGTCTCAGCCTTCTTTACCATGACCGTATTTTTAAAACACTTCGCAAAGTCCTGAGGGTCATGCACGCGCTACTAGTCTAAAGGCCAACTAGGTGTGTCGGTGATCAAACGCTGGGCCGTTGTCGAGCATGCGGTTGGCCTCAATGTTGTCCAATTAGTGGGTTTATACACAGTCAAATAGACCTCGTGTGACATGGTAAACATAAGCATACTGGTGCTCCCTTTTTGGATGCAGGTATGTGCTGTGGGTGGCGAGGAAGACAGTGGCCAAACACCACTCCCCATTAGCTTGTCTGCAGTGGTCACTGCTGCCCGACTCCCTCCTAACTCTTGACGCCACAGACGAGGTCATTTACAGCATAGGCCCTTGCATGAAGGCAGTTTTCGGCGTGCTCCGAGCAAGACGCAAACTGGTGCGCGAGACACGGACCGCCCACGCCGGTGCCCACCCTCGCGTGGTCCAACCAATCACCAACAAGGCTGCCGAAACAAAGAGTGTTTTTGACGACTGCCCGGGATTACTGCCGCTAGAACACACTCGGGTTTCCGCCCGTCGAGTGCGGACGCAGGCAGCGTCGTTGGCCTCTGTGACGACCCACGCACTCACGCGGCCCTCACGGTCGAACTCCGTCGCAACTTCCTCCTAACCGTTCTGTACACTATATATTGTCGCGTTCATCATCTCCCTGTCCGTTCGTTGCCGACCGCATTTGGTCTCCTGGCGGTTGGCTGCTGGTTGCTTGGTTGCTGGTAGCGGGTCCTTGGGCTTCATGATTTGTTGTCTGATTGTGAAATCTGGTCTTTGCGCCACTCCAAGCCTAAAGGGTGGTAGGATTTATGCAGTCGCCTCTAAAACGTTTTTCACGTAGGGAATGGTGAGCCAGAATTTTGGTTTTTCTTCTTCGCTCGACCGACGAACACGAGGCTTCTTGAAGCCCTTGCGGATAAAGGACTTCGGATAACCGTTTGCTTTGATTAGGGCATGGAAGCACTTCATCTCCTCCTGCTTCCCACTGTCGTCGCTACAGTGTGTTTGAACACGTCGGAAGAGGGTTCTGACACAACTCCATTTGTGCCCAGCGGGGTGGTTGCTTTGGAAGTGAAGAATGTGCCTAGTGTTAGTTATCCTTATCTTCCCGTCTGCCGGTTTTATAACTTCGACGCCAAGGATGGGCAACTGATTGTTGACTTCTTCTTTCATGGTGAACTGGATGTCGGGAAAGATCGAGTTCAACAATGCCTTGAAAGCTTGCACGTGGCTCCGCTTTTGTATGACGAATGTGTCATCAGCGTATCCGGCCCAAAACTTTGGGGGGTCTGAGCTGAAGACTAGCTGTTCAAGCCTCTGCAGAACTGCTTCGGCAATGAGTCCAGACAGAGGCCAGCCCATCGGTGTCCCCTTCTTCTGCTCGTACACTTGGACGTTGAAGGTGAAAAAGGTCTTCAGACACAGTTCGAGGAGCTCGATGATGTGCGTTCGTTTGAGTTGCCACTCGGTCTCGCCATATTTTTCACGAAGATGGCCGTCGATAGTGCTGATAGCCAATGCAGGTGGGATGGAGGTGAATACTGAGATCACATCAAATGACACTATCACCTCGTCTGCTTCTACGTCAATATTCTGAATGCGCGTCAAGAACTGTTCAGCCAACTTCACTGTCCACGGAGAATCCTTGGTGAAGAAAGAAAGTCGCTGGTACAACCACTTTGATAGCCCAAAGGTTGGAGTGCCACGTAAAGAGACGATGGGACGCAAGGGCACTCCTGATTTGTGGACTTTTGGCAGGCCGTAGAAGCACGCCATCATGGCATTAGTGGCTTTTGTTGCCAGTGCTTTTCTTTTCATGGGGGCTTCCGCCTTTCTCAGCTTGTCGACCGTCTTTTTTATACTTTTACGAGTTTTTTAAACTCATTTGAACAATAGATTGTTCCGAACACTCTGGCCTTCCCCTGACTTCTCCACTCTCCTAAGGAACCGGGCCTGGAATATCGCAGCCTTTAGGGTTAAACTTTAATAGCCTTACCACTTGACGATATATCATCTTTCCGTCTTTTAAGACTTTGCGTAGTAGACAATCATAGCGCTTTACAGGAAACCGACCCCATCGCATTATACAACAGGGCAGGGTGTTGAAAATTTCCTGATTTAATTATTAGTAACATTTAAGTAATTAAGAAGGGAGACGGAACTTTATATGCATTGGTTTTTAAAGGACAAAGTTTTTAAGTTACGATTTTCCATCACAACAGACCCAAAAGCTAGCAATGACGCATGACTCCTATTTTCGAACCGAAATCTCTATTTTACCTTAAAATGCACTAGAGCCGTGACTTATGAAGGTCGTTAAGTAACTAGAGGGAAGAGAAAATCCGTCCCATTGCTTGAAACAATAGGCCGTTCCTTGAATAAAACTACGATGGTATTAATAGATGAAGGGGAGAAAAGAATGGCACTGACGGTTAGGTAATTCATCGTCTATTTAAAAAATCTAAAATCCAACTAGGGAGCAGTTGTGTTTGAGGTCACGGAATTCGAGGATGTCGTGAAGTTTCGCATAGTTTGTTACTTTTTTCTTCTGCTTACATACAAAGGACAAAAATGCATCAGAGCCTTCATTTAGTACCTAGGCCGAGAGAACGATGTGACATCTTCGTCATATCTAATTAATACTACTTGTAGTATTACTTGTATAAATAAGAAAACATGCATCCCAGGAAATTCGCATCGGACAAAACACGCATCGTCGGCATTTTCTCCCACAAAAAGGCCGATGATTTCTTCAGGTCATGTGCTCTGATGAATTATGCCTTAACCGGCATATCGAATTGGACAGAATGTAATAAACTCGCATGTGAAGATGAAAAAGACGAGAACCAAACAATCTGGACTGACAAAAACCAAAGCCGTCAATCAGTGTTCACGCCAGATGACTATGGATATTTCGGCAAATTTTAATTGTTCGTTGCACATTTTCTCATGTCCGAAGACGAATTGGGAAACCGGTCTCGAAAATTTACTGAATAAACTTACCCTGCTTTTTAAAGACCCTCTTACCTTCATAGTAATACTTGTTTATAGAATGAGCATTTCGGGATTATACCACGGCAGTTCATTGTCTTCGACTCAAATAGTCATTGCAATGTCGGAGCTCCCGGTCAATTAACTACATGTCGTGAATTAATGAGTACGTCGAAGTGGATCCTGTGTAAACCAATCTTAGCGAAGCATGAGGAAGATGACAGCCAATCTGGACTAAATGTCAACCAACAGTGATTGCTATTGGCCAAACTTGACTAGGCATTATCGATTTATTTCCAGTATGCTTAACATTTTCACTGTTCTTCATAATCTTCACGCGCTTGATGACGACCTGGTGATCCATTTTCGAACGTTTGAAAAAAAAAGTTTGCTAACCTTTCCCAAAGGACTTCGTTCGCCGAAATATATACGTTACGGTTAACAGCTGCAACCGCACGAAGAATAAACCCGACGGAAATTATTAGGTGCATGAGATGGAAGTAGGTGGACGGGACATGACTTTTAAGGGCCAGACCCTCGATTTTGATGAACAAATTTTTATCACTCAGAGTGAATGAGGAGGAGTTAATCGAATATCAAGCGAAAATAGTAGACAGGGAAACAAAAAGAAATCCCGATGGATATTATTAGATGCATCAAACCTTATTACTGATACTTTTCTGTCTAGTAAAAATCGTTTTCCCGTCTAGAATGGGCTGAATGGGTAAATTATGCATAAAAATAGATATTTTCCATCACACATAAAATTCGTAATGCATACAGTATTGCGAATCCGGCAAGCAATTTGCCTAAGTTTGTAAATGTATGATTATTGCTCCCATACCAGCGAAAACGCATTCAAAAACACTAATAAATAATAATGAGCAGCATTAGACATATTAAGTACTTAAGAGAACTATAAGAAGAACTCAGCGTTTTTTAAGAAAAATAAAATTTTCTCGATAATCCCCAGGTTGTGGAGACGTTAAAAATAGCTATAAATTAGGACAATAAATTTGAATACTTTGTTAAGTATAAAACTTAAAGCAACCACTTCCTTTATATAAAAAGAACTTGCCTGTAGTCAAAATATTTTGTGCATATGGTAATGTGTTGATGACTAGTTATTGAATATCGCGAAATGAAGACTCTCCATTTCACTCGTTTTCGGTGTCTTCATTGATAAAATGATGAATTGCGCTTCTGTTCGACGTTTAAATTAAAATCTTTAAAATAAGATATAACTAAACAGCATTTACCGAAAAAAACGAAAACCGATATTATTTCCTATGCAGATCGCCATGTAGTTCCAAGGTGGAAATGCTTCAAAACAGCAAACCGCATTGTCAAGCCTACAACATGTCTGCTAGATACCATGCACATCGTTTTTCCTAAGATTAATCAAAAAACCTTCCATAATAGGTTACGTCTTAAAACAGTGCTTTTACTAGATACTTAGCCGACGATTTTCTGTTTTTATTAACTATTTTAAAGGTAATGTCACAGTGAAATTGGAGACTTTTGACAATTTGTTTAATTTACCTGCAGAAAAACTATTAAATTTTACTGGAGATGAGAGAACAAAACTTTCGCCTTATAACGAATTATTTTCCGCTTAAGGAGATTAATTCCACGATCCGTAATAAGCGGACGAATGCAAAAAAACAGGCCACATATATGAAAAAAAATTTCAATACTTATTATTCTTCTGTCTGTTCCGTTTCTAAATAACGCTTGATCTAAACTTATTGTTTACAAAAAACTATAGTTCTACATGACTTACATTCAATAAGGCCTCCTTTAGGTTGTATTCGCAGTATCATATGGACACTTTGCTTATGCGCAAGGACAGCTGTGCGGCAAAAGAAAATGTCGCACCACAAACTTTTTGTTACTGCATTGTTTGCAAAAAAATTCACAGAATAGCTGATTCTGTCTTTCTTTATAGCATAGGGAATTTCTTGAATATAAACTTACTCATGATTCAGCCAAAATGAGTGCCTATTTTCCCCAATAACTTTTACTACGAGGGCAGTTCTCAAAACCAAAGCACTTCTTATTATTAAATCCACTCAGTTGATCAAAATAACCTGTCCAGATAACGTTAAACTACCCAGTTAAATTTCGTCAGGAAAGTTGTTTTCAGGACTCGCAGGACTGTAGGTGACTGCCTATGATTCTAACTGTCGCTGCACAAGGCTATAGACCAGAGTGGACTTTTCATGATAGCGAATTAATGAACGATGGAAAAGTATCTGAAAGTTACTTTCGTTATCGTCTTTTCTCTGTCTTTATACCAAATAAACCAGGATATTAAAACCTATGCTCCTGTCAGGAAGGTAAAAACGCTCCTGATTTCAAAAATGCTGAGTTTAAAATGCACGAAATGTTTTACCTCAAGTTAATGTCATGGACAGGGGAACCAAGTATCCGTTTTACTACAACGGTAATTAATAAACATGAACGAATATCCTAAAAATAACCTTGATAAATGATGCTCGTAGGATATGTGAGAAGACGTTTTTTGGCGATATATGTTTCAGCGAATCTAAAGCTTTCAATAACAATGGGTTCGACAGTATTTTAGTTAACATAGTAACCGAGCCATGTATTAAAAATCGTTGAATTATTCGTAGCGTTACGTGAATAAGTTCGAACAGACCCTAAATAAACGGGATAGCAAGTGAGTTATTGTTTGATTTACTGCAGTTCCGCGAAATATTATATGCCAACAAAATAAGCCACGGAAAAATGGAATGAAGCCAGCCTTCCTCGGAAAAGTGCAATTTTATGTACTTTTCAAGCACAACACGTATCAGGTATGGGTTGTTTATATTGAATAGCACATTCGGTGCAAGCCACCTGCAAATGATACTTCCGCTAAGGGTACGCGAATTTGGCTACTGCCAATATCTTCAATATCTTCGCTTCGGCAACCATAACTTAAGCTATTTTCACATTATGTTAGAGACGCTTAAACTAGGGAATGCTTATCGAAACTTCGAGAAATCGTGAGAAAAATTACCGTCTCTTATCTCCTGAAATAAAATAACTTTGGAGGATCAAAGTCCACCTCACAGATAATTATCTTTTAAGGTTTGATTTTAGCAATTTTCGTGGTCAGCCACCAACCTCTCGATATGGTGCCATACAGTCACTTTTGGTCCTGCGGCCTCCCCAGGACAAATGAAATCCTCTTTGCCGCGATCATGCACATCTCGAAAACCGTAAGAATTGCAGTTTTTTAACTGAAATACCGTGTTCTGGCTTAAAAACACTTTCCAACATCCAACAACCGACTGAGTTCTAAATTGCCTGTAAATTGGTGGAAATTATTTCCATGAATTGTAGAAAAACATTATTTTGAAATAATCTCTTATCATGGTTGTTTTAAATTGGCCGGTTTTGGCCCCGCGTTTGTTCATTTTTATAGTTACCATTTAAGTTATATTGTTCAACCATTTGACCTTCAGAGGTTAGGACAAGGTACTACTCCTAAGAACGGCTCACTATATTTCATTAATTTCGGGGTGTTATTTTTTCTCCCGGACGTTCAGTTTCTGTTTTTGTATCTTGTGGGACTTGCGCTTTCTGGCTTATTTGAGACTCTTGGCGACTTTTCATGCCTACCATGAGCCGTATTTGCCACATGCAATTTCGTTAGTATCGGCGTTCGACGCCTGAAAGTAAGAACGTAATCTGTGCCAAACATTCCGCACTGCATTCTCCACTTTTGATCAAAAGTATTTTCTGCGAGAAGCATTTGTTCCCGGGGTAAAATCAGTAAACTTTTTCTGCTGCCTGGAGTATTTGCTGAACAGTTCTGGCCTTCACAAGCCAGATTAATCAGGCCTCGGATTACAACTAGGAATACTTCATGCTCTAAACGGAATCACAGGTTGTAACGAAAGGATCACTAACATGGTCCACGGGAAGGTATTCCTCCGTTAAAACTTCTTCTTATCTTTACTTTATAACAAAGACGCCATAAACGTCAATCATGTTGTGTTCATCGGAATGACAATATTTTTCGCTGGCATTTCAGACAGCTTGGCTGGCTCTCCTTTGTCAACGCGTAAACTGACTTTGTGGATCAGTAATTTGAACTTGTGGCTGAACAAGTCGGCCGTGGGCTGATTGATTTTTCTTCGGTCGCTGCTTGGCCGCTCGTGTGGAATTCGGCATGACTGGACGGCAGTTAGTGTTGGGTTTCGTCTCCACAGTAGAAGTTGTTGGCAATCCTGCTTCCTTTTCCGGCGGTTTCGTCACAGGGTCGTCCTCGCTTGCAATTCCTAAGTTCGGTTTGATCTTGTTCTCGCCTTAACTCAGGTAATGGCCTAGGATTTTGTAGGCCGTGGGAAGGTTCAGATGTCTGTTTACGCAGTTGGCAGGATCGTCAGCATTCTCTACCGTGGAGACAAAACCCAACACTGGTTGCCATCAAGCCATGCGAAAATCCAAATGAGGGGCCAAGTGGCGAACAAAGAAAAACCGATCAAACCATGGCCGACTTTTACAGCCACTAATTGCTGATCGGTAAAGTCAGTTTAAGCTTTGACAATGAACAGCCAGCCAGCTGTCCGAACCGTCAGCGAACAATCAAACTCATTCTTGTGAGCAGAACATGATCTATGATTCGTATCGCGGAATTGTGACTTTTGCCACAATGATAAACGTCAGGATCCATTGCTCTGTCGTTTGATGACTATATACCTTAAAGTTTTAGCGACAATGTAGTCTAACGCATCCATGTCCAGCATGCCTGGCTCTCGTGTCCGCCAGCGCGTGCGCGCCAGACGGTGTCAAAGCTCCAGTCAAGGTCACGAACGTGTCTGGTCTCACTAGCCAATCACTTCCCAGGGTCAGTTCACAAAGGACATTAGTGTGGTGACTGCTTAAGCTCAGACACTCCCGGAGCCGGCAACCTTACGGCCGGTTGCAGACATCTGGACCCGGTGACTACATCCGCCGGAATGCGACTCTGGATGCTAGCCCGCTCTTGACTGGACTGCATTCGCCTGGGAGCCAATTACCCATTACTCATTCTACTCCTGCTACCTTTAATTAAATTATCCATGACTACCATCAACTACACCCACCGGAATGTGACTCTGGAGTCGGTCCGCTCATGGCTGGACTGCACTTGTCTGAGAGCCACTTATATATTGCTCACATTCTAGTCCTTCTGCATTTAATTAAATTATGCATAAAAACCTGGCATTCATTGAGATAAGTTCGATCTTCTGTTTTACGGCTGGACTACTTCGTACCCTGCACACCATTGAAGTGAACACTCTGGCCTTTCACGGCTTATCTTATCTACTAGCGTATAACCGTTAGGATACGTTCATCTTCTTTTATTCGGCAAGACTACTTCGTATCCCACATTGTTGACCCCAACGTTCTCTCGTATTCCGAAAACCGTTCGTTCCTGCACCTGCCGCATTTGTCCGTAAAATCAGCACCAGAAGCTTCAACGGTTTTAAAACAGCTTCTCGCCACCCGCTAAGCCTTCAACGTCAGTTTATACCACCTGTGCTAATTTGTTCACTACTTTCCCTACCTCCTTTCAACTCAAATAATGATTCGTATTTTTACTTTCAAATGTAACTACTAGGTCAAATGGCTACTCAAAGTGAAAATTCGTTCTCTCGGCTGGGAGTTAGAAAGTGTGCATTGAGCGAAAGTTGTTTTCTGAAGAAAAGGCGTTCTTTAAGACAACGAGGTAAAAATCTTGTCTTCAGACTAGAGAGAATCTGTAGCTAACTTTTAAAATCTCAGACATGCTGGAAAAATCAATAGGCATCTGGCGTAAGTGCTGATTGGCAGCTGTTATTTATTTCAGTCCGTCCTGCTCGGGTCTTTTTCGATCTATACGAAATTTTTTTCTTTTAAATAGTACCAAAACCTGAAACTGATAGCTTAAACCGGCTTTTTTGGTCTTTCCCAGGGCCTCAATGTTAAAAAAGGAATGCCAGTGCTGTCCTTCATCCAAACTTGCTTTCCTTTTCCAAGTCCCTGGGGTAGCAAAGGGCGGCATCTTTCAAGTAATAAGACAAAGTATCGAGATTCACTGGATCGGCAGCAAAACACCCGGGCGACTTTGTGCCTAGCAAAATTCCTCTCCGGCCGGATTGCTGAACGCGAGTAGATTTACTCCCAGTTCGACCACCCCGGCCCAGGGCAGTTGTGGGCGGCTGTTATTTATGGCTGTGAATCAGGCCATATGCTGCCGCACCAACGATTTCCATATTTTCCCAGAAAACAGATAATACATAAACCTCGTAGCCATTAAGCTTTCGGTGTGAAAGAATAAAGACATTTTCAAGCCAAAGAGTGCCTTATGGAAAATCGGATTTTCTCGTCTATTTGAAGTGTCGAGACGTTCCCGTTCAAACTTGAAAATTCGCCGTACACGCCAGCCTGTGATTTCTGCCAGTGGGTAGCTAAAAAACGCTTCACTCGATAAAATAAACTGCCACGAATAAATGGAATGGGTTCAGTTTATGTCAACTTACTATTATGATGCCTTTGCATACGCGATTCGCTGGATTTAATGACACCAAAGAATTCCGTGGACTCTGCCTGCGGTCATTGCTTATCAATAGGACAAAAATAAAGTGTCCAACTGACCAAGAAGCCTAAAAGGTGAGACAGAAGTCGCCGGTTTTTGAGCGCACGGTTAATAGGCCTAGCCGCGTATTAAGCCCAAATCAGCTTGGAGCGTAATTTTACATTGCGAAATCCGCCGGCTAAGAAGCCCAGTCACCGGCTGCAAAACCCAGTTTGCCAACAGGATAGAGTGAGATTCTCATCTTTTTGCGTGCGCAACGCGGTGTACAGGCATCAGATTTCACAAAATTCGATGATTTCTGGTGTCTGAAGAAGGAAATCAAAGAGCACTTGCGAGTGAATTTGGGCGTGACCCCAAAGCATACCAAGGTCGTCTGGTTAGCCTCCCTAGGTCTCGAAAACACAGACAAACAGCATTTTTTTCTTGTACATAACCAAGCTCTACACATAATACAGTACGTATGTAATGTATAGTGCCTATCCTGCGTTTGCTAATCAAAAATTAGGACTCGCCGGTTAATGCGCCCGCCACTTATTAAGCCCAATTTGGTCTGGGCGCGAGGTGGGCATAATAGCCGGTGACTACTGTAGCAGGTGTAAGCAGTTGGATCACGTGATCAAACTTGCCTTGCCCATTCCCTCCTACGTCCCCTCCTTCCCGCATGACCGACTGTTGCCCCCCTTTCGCCCCCTTTTTATCGAGCTTGATAGTTTTTCGTTGTAACTTCAACTTACTTTCTTCGATAATTACCCCCCCCTTCTCTTCCCCTCCCCACGGCCACCATCCGTACCCACATATTAGCCCACCAATTCATGCTTTGAACCATGCGTAGATGGGTGTCGAAGGAAAAGTGTACCTTGGGACAGAACTTTAGGAGCTTGATGATTTGGATGTGACCGAGACGATACTCCGTTTCATCGTGTTTCTCTCCTAGGAGTAATTGGATATTCTCGACTGTGACATAGTCTCGACCATGACATGGTTTGGTAGGAGGCTTACTCCTTTCAGTTTTCCCAAGGATTGTGCTGACGACCTGACTGTGGTATCTGAATCAGCGGTCGAGAAGTTGAGCCGTCGGAACAGTCACTTTTCCAGTCCGTAGGTTGCAGTTCCTTTGAGAGATACGATTGGCCGAAGGGGTTCGCCCTCTCTGCGCACTCTGGGGAGACTATAGAAGCGGGCCAGGGCCGTTTCTTGCGCTCTTGCCATGCGTCGATTAATTGGTGATATTGCACCTGAGTTCTCCATTGCCAACAGCGTTGTGTTGATCTCGCATGTCAGCTTTTGTATAGGGTTGGACTTGCATGGGACGTAGAACTGACGATCCTCTAACAAAGTTTGAGCTCTGTGAATGTAGTCTGTCCTGTTTACTACGACATTTGATCGCTCTTTGTCCGCCAGCACGATAAGGAGGTCATTTTCGGCCTTAGGTTCGTCCTTGAAGAGAGCATCGTGTGGTCCAGGAGCCATGAGGAGGGACGACAACTGGCGCCGTATAGGGTTTTTCTTTTCGTCCATCGCTTCGGTTTGGCTTAGTAGTGATTCTACTGCAGCAACCATGTCAGCAGGTCTGGCATCAGCTGTTTTGAATGACATTTCATGCCTTAGTATCAGCATCTGTTTCTCCGTCAGCTCCTTGGATGACAGGTTCTACACCAGGTTTTTATCTTTGGATGACGTTCGACGAGGTAGCTTGCTAAACTTAACTACAAATGCTGCTTCTCGCTATGCGTTTACGCAGGTTTCGCACTATCCTACGGTAACCTATGAGTCTCAGGAGAATCCGAAACGTTAGGAAAATAAATATCTTGTTCCGAGGATTGAATCTTCATCTGAGCTCATGCTTTATTTACCCATACAGTTTCAGTCTTATAGGTATGTTTAGCGTTTCCTGCCTCCTTTAACTTTGTATTCAGTAATAGTGAGTACATCGAACTTCGGTGACAACAATCATCAATATAGTAGGGTACTATTAAACTTCTGTCAATTAGCAGGCAGACTCGTTAAACCAACAAGGGTGCACGATGGGCGCATCGCCGACTCTCGATGAGGTTCGCGTGACTTCCGCAATCTTCCCTTCGTGGGACCCTTGGTATTATGGCGAAAACCGCGATGGACTCTCCCTGACATGCTTCAAACACGCTTAGCACAGGCCCTCAGCTTCGAATATACTCTGAACCGCCCCTCCCCCGGGCGACAGTTTTTCTCCTTAAATCTCTCAAATGGCATTCAAACCCCTAGACTTCTGAAAAATGCCTAAGGAGTTTTTTCACTGTCGGCCCTCAAATTTCTGGCAATGCCACTGTTCCGAAATGTTCTGCTGATCAAATGCATTGAAAAACTGTCCTGTACCAATAGGGAGTTCAAAGGTATTTACCTATATTTCACTCAATAAAAACCTGACCTGACCTGACCTGAAATAGTAGAGGATAAACGAAGTACAAACCTTAACAATGGACACGGGTAGTCAAGACCAAGAGTTTTGGCCAAATCACCTGACTCTAGACAAGGAATTGACGCCCATTGGCCAAAGCCATAGGGGTGCAAAGGCAGAACCAGTCATGAGAGAGGGGGCTGTCCGTGGGAGAGGGGGCGACCGCTACTTCTATTTGACTTCAGGAGTCAGTTCTTGTGTCATCCAGTTACTGTGAACATTGGCTTGGAAGGGGGTCTCACGTACAGAGGCCCGAAATGTTTCAGAGGGGGAGAGGTGAAGGGTGTTCGAAGGGTAAGGGGCTAACTGGCGAAAATGCGCTGCGCTGGCCGGGGAGAAGGCGTGGTGCGAGTGTGCGGGAACAAGTATACCAACGGTTCTCAGGTCAGCAAGCCCCAAACTGGTGCCTGGTGACTGAGAGATGGGGAGGGTGGTGTATTCAAGTGGCACTCGGAGCAGTCGCGGGTGTATTGCATGAGAAGGGCAAACTGAGCCAACTGAGTGCTCAGGTCAACCAGAAACAACAGTCTTGGCTCTTGGGAACCACAGCAGACGCGTCTTCGACCGCGTTCCCACTCGCCCTCATGGCGGTCAAGGTCTGCTACACCAATCTTTCTACGGTAGATCTATCTCGTCTCCTCTCCATCTGTGTTCTTGATGACGGAGCAGCCCCTCTCGACCATACTGCTCCGACTCCTCCTCCTCGCCGCCGGGATTGAGGCCCATCCGGCGGGTCTCCTGGTCCAACAAGGGCTACCTTCCTTTGTTGGCCCGCGAGGGGGGGGCGTGCTTAAGAGGCCCTTTGTTGGTGACTGTTTTTGACATAAATGTGTATGCGAGTGGAAAATGTCAAGAGGAAAGGGTGGCCAGCAGTCTTGCAGTAAGAGATTCGGCAGACACGCGGTTCAGAGGAAGATGACAGCTCTGGGAAGAGGGGAACAATTGTAGGTAGGCCGGACAGGCTTTTCATTAGAAAGGGACGTGGAGTATTTCAAACTTGTTCAGCAGGAAATAACAAGGTTAATACTTAATTGACAGTTTACGTTTCTTCTATTGAAAGGCAATGACCGCATGCAGCCGAATATGAGGTAACAAACTTGCATAACCTCATTAAGTCACTCAAAGCTCGTTGCCTTTGCCTTGTTCCAATGTTTTTCGTGGAAACAATGCTTCAATTATCAATAGCATATGCGCAGTAATTTCAAGCTGCTCGACGGTGAAAATAAAAAGGAAGGTTGACTATGCTCCCATTTGAAATGTTCTGATTTGAGAACGTAAGCAAATAAAGTGCTCGGAGGCTGCAGTAGCAGCCGCTCTTCCGGCACTTAGTCGTGCGTATCTTCGTCCGCCCGACCTATTACTCCGTTCTGATAAGATGTTAGCCTTCTGCAGAGCGCTTGGTAGGCGGGATGAAGATCTATGGCGCTGTTTAGTGTACTATTCGAGGACTAAATTTCTAGAAGCGATCCTGCAATCTTATTGTTGGCTCGGTCTATTACTGTGTTAAGTTGTTTGTATGCGTCCTGAGCGTTTCCACCTTCTTCGCTCGCGGCTGCCGGCTGTCGGCCGTGCGTATCTTCCTCCGCCTGACCTATTGCTCGGTTCTAAGCGGATATTAGTCTTCTGCGGAGCGTTCCTTTGTCCCGGCTCATAATCTAAGCAGATAACAGCAGCTAGACAAGCCGACAACGACTGATGATGGGGCTGGATAATGAGCCTTAAGGCAGAGCGGGACGAGTGAGAGAGCCGTTAGCGATCGCTGAACGTTCATCAACGACTGTAAATATCTCCTGATTTAAACCGGCAAGACAACGAGCTCGTAGCTCAATGATTAGAGCTTTAGATTTGAGATTAAAAAGTTTCGAGATCGAGCTTCGTATGGTGCACCACTTAGGATTAGGTATGACTGGCTGATGATGGCTAATGAGCCAGAGGGGGGCCATCCTCGTCTCCCTTGCCTTTGTTGATAATTCTACTTGCATAAACCGCACTATCCAATTAAGTGCCGACCTGGAAGGCTGAAATTTGATAGGCAAATAAAACATGAGCAGTTTTTCTGAATTCTGCGAACCTCTGTGCTTTTGCCTTGTTCAAATTTCTTCCAGTAAAATACTGCTTTAATTAAATTTGCATACGTCATATCCGAGCCACCTCTATTCCTCCATTCCGAGATCATAGTCACCACCACCGCTGACTTATGCTCCTTTCGGTTGTCAAGTCTTGTGTACCCGCGCCTGACAGACTCCAACCACGCGCGTGATGCTATATCCGGTTTGCGACACCATGACGCCGATCGATATTTCTCTCCTCATCGATAGATCACACTCGCCGCCTACACTTCACGCCTGGACGAATAGTAGAAATTTCGAAATGTCTGATACGGCTTGTGACAGTACCTACTCGAAGCGACACGTGGAACCCGCTTGCAGTCTATTTTAAGCTTAAAACACCAATTTTGTCGCCCCTAACCGCTGATTTGGGGACGTTCATGTTGTCAACACCTCCATCCCGACCTATCCAGTGTGAAAACCAAGTACATTTTGTGCGTATCGTGGCGTGTGCAGTATGCTCACAGGGGGCGTTTAGTAATTTCTACCACTGGGCCAAGCGCGCCCCCGCTCATCTTGGTGATGTTTTGTCGTCGAAACCTAATGAGTGCGGGGGCGTAAGAGTAAGTTTGTTTATTTTTCGTTTAGATTTTTGTTTATTGGTAAGGTTAGATGTTTATTTTAAGTTAAAATTTTACTTTGCGTGATTTTTGATTCAATTTAGTTTTTTTAAGCATCATACGGTTGTTTGTCGGCTTATCTTATCATAATATCGTTCCAAATGCATGAGAAGCCATTCTGAGTTTAAAAATTGGGGGAGAAACTTATCTTTCGTGGTTCTATTTCAACCTTCGAGTTTCCATATACAGTCGATATTGGGACTCTTTTCGCAGATTGTGTTTCATGTTGGTTGTATGTGTTGGTTGAATTATCGTGCGCAGATGATTGGATATAAAGATTACCTCACAGTTCGAGATCTGGCTTTAAACTGTGATCGTGCGTGAACGGTTAGGAACACGGCCCACCCTGCTAGTGACAGGATCAATTTTATTGTTGGTGGACAGGATTTTGACGGTATTTTCGCTCGTGGTGCAGGCGATGATGGTGTTGTCGTAGGTCGTTGCGTCGACAAGAGAAGGTTACCCAAATCAAGAGTCAGATAAGACAGTTAGTAGCAGCAGCTTCACTGCTTTTAGATGCTCAATTTTTGAATTTATTTTTCTCTCCTGTGCTATGACCCAATTATAAAAATCTCTATTAACATCGCTCTCGTAAGACACAATGATGTGTCTAGCGATATCTAAGTTCTTTGGCATATGATACTGGTGCCGTAGATACTGCATAAACGTGCCTCATAATAAACCAGCTCACTCGCAGGTCCTGTGTCTGCTGGGTTGGGCACATAATGGGCCCTGAAGTTCGCGACAGTCATGTCAGGGAACGAGACACTTCTTTTTCATGCGATGGATGCCCTAGTGACCAAGCAGATTGGCGCATGTCTCACATATAGGGTAGCCATGGTGACCTGCTGGAAAGTTGTCTACGTTAATACTGGTGGTAGAGGGGTTTCAAGGTGGAGAAGTGGTTTTGAACAATACTCCTGTCGCATATGCATCCATAACGTAAAAGACTAACGAATGTCCTCTGGTAGTGTGAGCAGGTGAGGTTTGAGTATCGGCCTATGCTTACGCCCTAGTCACTCATGTAGCGGTCGGAGTACCATTGGTCCGCAGTTGATCGCACAGAGCGATATCTGGTTTTAAACTGTGGGCGGGTTGGAACACGGCCCACCTTGCTAGTAGGGGAATCAATTATATTGCTGACGGACAGGAAGAGGAGGGTATTTTTGCCAGTGGTGCAGTCGATGATGGCCTTGTCGTATGTTGTTGCATCGACAAGAGAACGTTCCCCTAAATCAAGAGTTAGGTAAGACAGCGTTGGTAGGAGCAGCTTTATTGAGGGAAACAATAAGTGTACAAAGGCTGCATCACGAGCCACCTGCCGGCTGTGTCTACACACCAGATGTGCCCCTGAAAGTGTTTTGTTGTTGGGACGCCTTGACTGTATGATGACCGCTCTGTCGTCTGCAGCCAATCAAATGAAGCACACAAATCGATTAGCCTCGAGTATACTCGCGGCGAGTCGACGGCAAGCTTGATAAAAGACAAAAACACGCAGAATACAAGGCTTGCCGAACGACGATATGATGGGTCAGTGAAGTGGCGCTGGACGCGCAGACGCCCACAGTGTTATTACGGGAGTGGGACCCGCCATTCACTCACGGCTGTCGGCGAAAAGTGCACGCCAGCTTAGTCATGTCCGGAGACAAGCCGCCCACGCCGTTGTTTCGAGCAGATGTGACGACCGCCCACGCAGCGTGGGAAGTGTCCAATCAGCGTGGGCACACCGCAGTCTAGACGTTTCCAGAACGCCAGTTCGCAGGCTATACGCCAGGACTGTTCTAGAAGCACCAGGATTTTGTAGATACGCTGGAGTAGACAATCTAAACAAACCTCCGTCTCTGTGTGATCTTGAATAAAGGTCTTGTCATCAGAACCAGCTAGTTTTCTACATTCAGGACAACTTTCCCGAATTTTGGGTGCTGACTCGGTGGAATCTCTCTTTCACTCTGATGGCGTTCGTGGACTTTGAACCCCGCCAGGCTTCACTGCTGAAGATAATGCGGCTGAAGCAGCAACCCGCAGTCTGCTAACCCTTCAGCCGATAGCTCGCAACTTTTGCCGACAACCATTGATGAAAGACTGAGAACACTGTGTTCTTGTGCCAACCCTCTCCGTCTGGAACTTATGTTTTTAAACGATACGAAACAGTTTTCCTGCTGATGAGTCAACTCAGCTTACAACTGTACATTTATTCCGTTTGTATCATACCTTTGAAGGCAGGTTTTTTTCACTTGAAACAAACTCCTAATCTTGCCCAGTATTGACGAAACGGAAAAACCTGAAACAAAACCAATACTGGCTGCAACATCAGGAGTTTGTTTTAGGTTTTTTCCGGTCTTCGAGGTGTTGGAAGGCGCCCAAGAGGTGCATAACCAACTCTTTACAATTGCCTGTAAACTGGCATAATAAACATATTATTATTATTATTATTATTATTATTATTATTATTATTTGCCTTTTTCTGCCTTTTTTCGAGACACAACAGGTGTGTTTTACGGTGAAACGAGTGATAGTCTTTTTGACCTTACACTAGAGTTGAACATGACCTATCTGTATCCTGAATCTTCCTTGCCAATGTGGAGACAATGACAGGGCTCAGATGTTTACGTCTTGCGAGCCTTTAAAAGACAAGGGAGATTCGAATGGCTATTTCTGGCTTAGTAGCCGTCGTCAGCCAATAGCACCCAGACTCAAGTGATGTCACACCCGAGCCTCGAACTCGCAACCTTCTTGACCAGAGTCAAACGCCCTTACCACTGAGTGAGGAGCTCACTGTCTAGCCAGATTACGTCAGGGGGATATTGACACTCGAGGCTCGACTGGCGCTTCAGTTGAGCCTGGGTATGACTGACTGACTGACGACTTATAAGCCAGAAATGGTCATTCGAGTCTCCTTTGTCTTTTCTGGCAATGCTATCTGCTTAAACTACCAGCCGTTCACCTGTCACCGACTTTATCGGGGCCCAAGGCCGTACGGGATAGATCAATTCCGTCAGCGGTCATGTGAACGTTAATCTGTTTGTCTTAGCAATCGATAATCAATTGGCTTCGAAGGTGTCTGTTCCAGTTCTTACGGTCGTAAGCCTACACATCTTCTCATCTCCGAGGTCCTGGCAGGCGTGCGGACTAATTTGCAAATACCTAAGGGAGCTTTTTAGGATATTCTTATGTCAACCTAGTGTGTAGACACCCACTGCTTCATCACTATATAATAGCCGCGTGGGTAGATGCTCTGAGCCCATCCTAAAAAGCTGGCCCCTCCATCGCTTATGCGTTCTGTGGACACTGAGGACGCCGATTTTGTCTATGATCGTAGTCTCCGGAATCTTTTCTCGCCAATTCTCTCGAGGCATCTGAGAATAAACTGACCAACTTTATTCGCTTGGCTTTTATGGACTTCACAGAAATGTATTACTGGTAAACACAAGAGAGACTGGAATGGTCGTTTCTGAAGAATTAATCGTTATCAGCCAGCTATGCCCACCCTAGGTGCTGCGATACCTGAAGTGGGTGCAGGTGATAGGTGGCTCGATATCATGCGAAATCTGATTAATTGTATGATGTTTGACTGGACTGCCGCACCGATAGTTAGTTCGGTGACGCCGATGCCTGTAGAGGAGACAGGCCAGAGGAGAGAACGATTTCGTTATTGGTTATTTGCAAGCGTCTTAGGGCAGTTAAAATGGAATATGCTGGTAAGATTAAGTAAACTCGACGCATGCAAACCTCTGCGCTGCATGCCTCGTGATAATATCGCCTTACGCGGCCCAGTAGTGCCCAAATGGACACAATTGTGAACCCTCTGTGGACTCTATCTCGTATCTATATAATATCTAAATGATCTCTGTAGCAACTCTATTAAGGTGAAGTAGACATTATACAAAGATTATAAAGAATTGATAAAGCGTCCACGATTATGTCCAGTTGGGCACTATTGAACAGTTTTAGTTATCTGCGCAAATATTCCATTAGTTCGGTAGTAAAATAATTATATTCCATTCACCATCCCTGAAGAGGAATAAGAAAAAGCGGCGATTTTTGGGACTGGGTTTAATTAAGCTGACGTTTCAAAATTCTTCTCGCTCCCATCATCAGAGCGTGGTGACTGATTTCCTGCTGGTGTCAGTAAGCGTTACCAACCGTTAGTCTGATGCCTGAAGCCCGTGTGTCAATCGATTGTACCCATCGAATTTTGTGGTTTTTTGAATAGCTTGCGCCCTCGTGGGCGCTTCTATTAGGTGTGTTAAGACGTTTGTTTGCAGAAGTGTGTTCTGAGCAGATTTTAGCGTTCTGCGGAACGTATAGTATGCGAACTGGCATTATGGAAACGTCTAGACTGCGGCGTGCCCACGCTGATTGGCCACTTCTCACGCTGCGTGGGCGGTCGCCACGTCTGCTCGAAAAAAACGGCGTGGGCGGCTTGTCTCCGGACATGACTCAGCTGGCATGCACTTTTCGCCGACCACCCCACCCCCGTAACCACATTGTGGGCGTCTGCGCGTCCAGCGCCAGCGTAGACTCTTCGCATTTTCGTCCACCAAGCCTTACACTCTGCACGCACTTGTCTTTACTCACGTTTGATGTCGACTCGCCACGGATACGCTCGAATCTTATCGATTCATGTGCTTTATTTGATTGCCTGCATGCGACAGCGCAGTCATCATGCAGTCAACAAACCACTTTCCGGGGCACTCCTGGTGTGCAGACACAGCTGGCAGCTGGCTCGTGACACAGCCTTTATACACTTATTTTTTCTCTCAATAAAGCTACTTCTTCTAACTCTGTCTTACCTGACTCTTGATTTGGGGAAACTTTCCTTGTGGACGTAACAACCTGCTACAACACCACCATCTCCTGCACCACTGGTGAAAATCCCCTCCTCATCCTGTCCACCAACCATAAAATCTATCCCCATACTAGCAAGGTGGACTGTGTTCAGACACGTCCAAATATGTTTACGCTTCGGATATCGATATCGATCTGTGTGGTTAACTCTGAACCACCGTTACTGCGACCACGACAGAGCAATAGTTCGGGCGGAGGAAGATACGCAGGGCCGACAACCGGCAACCGCGAGCGAAGGAGGTGGAAACGCTCAGGACGCATACAAACAACTTAACACAATAATAGGCCGAGACAACGTTAAGATGGCCAGCTTGCTGCCAGCAAATAGGTCCTCGACTTGCACATCAAACAGAACCATATAGTTTTATTTCGCCTAACAAGTGCTCCGCAGATGGCTGACATCTGCTGAGAACGCAGTGATTGGTCGGGCGGAGGAAGGTATGCCGACAGTCAGCACCCACGGGCGAAGGTTGAATCGTTCAGGATGCACGCAGACGTCTCAACACACACAATGGAAGAGCCCGCGAGGGCGCAAGAAATTCAAGCAGCTGCAAAAAATAGATCGGTACAAACGATTGATACACGATCAGCAGGCATCAGGCTAGCGGGTGGACACACTTACTGACATGAGCAGAAGAACCGACACCACGCTCTGACGATATAAGAGAGAAGGCTCTTGAAACGTCAGCTAAAATACAACCTGGTCCAAGAAATCGCCCCTTCTTCCACTCCCGGGATGATGAAAGGAATATATTATCTTAACCACGTATTTTTGCGCACATTAATAAATATGTTCTAGTTTTTTATTTTTATACGCTTTACTTTTAAATCGATTTTTTCTTTCCTCTGATATGCTCCACCTATTTAATTTGCATTACCCTCTGTCCCGTACTAGAGAAAGATGGGATTTTCGTGTGCTGTTGTGGACCCTAAATTGAACTCTTACCGAGTGGTAATATGCACAGGAAAGCGGGGACTATAAAAAGCTGCGCAAGAGTAGGATGCGCAGCAAGAAAGTCGTCACAAATTCTAAATTTCATCTGGATAGAGATTTCTCAATTATTCCAGATGAGGTGCGGTAGTCTTATCGCAGGGGGTTAGGAAAGTCTAAACGTGCAACTGCGATTTTCAGACCATGATTACTTAGTGCTGAGTAGACAAGACGGTGGAAAGGAGAGAGTAGACGGAACAGTTTATTGTGTACACAACGGAAGAGGAGAATAGATTGACTTGGGAGAGATACGTCCGATCAGTAGGTTGACCGGGCCCAAGTGAGGTCTTAGAGTAGTCGGTCCAGAGGACAGATAGAGGGAGATCTTTCATTGGGTAGGTCGGCCTGGAGATTTTGGGCAGAGGGGCAACTTGCGTCGGGCACGCGTGTAAGCTCCTCATTCGTCGCCTCATAGATGCAAGAACCATGATTGGCTGATCGAGACGTCGAGAAAGCACATCGGTGAGCGTTTGGGAAAGTGCACTTCGACGCGAGCTAGTCAGGCAGGCACGACCCGCTAGTTTCTCGAATGCTCGACTGGCTTTATAAATCCGATTGGTGATCTGGAGGTCGACTTAAATTAGTTTTCGCGATGATGCTTTTCAGGTCTGCGGCCTCGTTCACTAATGTTAGCGAAATTTTTCACTTTAGTGGCTGCATGCTCCTTTTTGGATTGTTTATAAAATGGATTTTAATTAATACTGGACAGTTTTATGGTGAGTGTCGGCGCATTATTCTCTCTACCTAACTGACTGTTGCTTGCTAGTGCTAGCGCCGTCATATTTTTTAAACTCTCTTCTATCCTATCCCTACAGTAAACTTAAATGTTACACTTCATAAGAGCCCAAAACTTAATTGTTGACCGTCTCTATTTATTATCCTAATGTAGGACAATTGGCCTCACCAACAAACTGAGATACCATTTTTCTGTTACCACGACACACGTGTACAAGTAGGGAACTCAAAGGCAATCTACCTACATATTCCTCATAAACTGACTGTGAATGCTGATATTGACTTGCGCATGCCAAGAAGGCATGGTCGCACAGTCACAGAGAGCCCGCTGCACGTATGACGTAGATCGTGGGAAAGTCCCTCCCCCGTTCCACATGCGTGACAACCCAACGTCCTCGGCATGCTGAGTCCGGCTCGCAGGAGATGAGGGAACCACGAGATGACTAATTAGCCCCCCCCCCCACCTCAAGAACTATATTAGCACTGTACCGAACTGCCTGCTTTAGTCGCCTATTTTTCCATGTCACTGTAACGGCCTGAAGTGAATGACCGAAAACAGCTGTTTGCCAACACGACTTTTCAATCGTAAACTAAATGGGAATTTTTGTCGAACTAACAAGAAATCATTAAAATTTCTCTCGGAAAACCTCGTAAATGCTTTCGTTAGTTGAATATGAAATGAAAATCGGACATTTCTGTAATCTAAAGGGGTTTGTAGTGTCTCTGCTGCCCAACTCCCTCCTAAATGGTGATGCTATAGAATTTAATGCTAAGACAGTTAACTCTAACACCTGCGATCTTCAAGGCGCGGTTCCTTAGGAGATGAGAGAAGACGGTGGGAAAGCCAGACTAGCAGGAAAAATGTATGGTGTACACACATGTGTGAGACGGAGTGGTTACGAAACGGTTGTCCATAGTTCTTAGATTCGAATATAAACACCTCCGTCAAGCTTCAATAAATGAGGAACTGAACGATTTTGGGTAAAGCTTTATTGGATATGCAGTCATAGATGGCCTTCTACTATACGAGCTGAAGTCAGATCAGTGTATTTTTCGACCTCTACCCTCCTCCAATCCTGAAACTATTCACATTCTGCCCAACAAAGTATCCTCTTTCGGGTACCTTACTTTTACTCTCGCATCTAACCTTTCATTTACTCCTCGTATAGAAGACCTTTTTATAAAAAACGTAAACTTTTTATGTTATATCTTCGCCGCTTGCTTTCATATCGCAAGTCGCAAGCTCTAATCTGGCGATTTATAGATGCCTGCAAATTTCCCCTCATTATTTACTGCTCACCACATTCCTGACGTCAGCCGACAAAGCAACGAGCCTGTGGTGCAATGATAGAGCGCCACAATCAGTGATTATAGGTCCCGGGTTCGAATCTCAGGGGTTCCAACACTCGGCATTGGGATGCCTGACTGACGCCTGCTAAAAAGCCAGACATGGCCATTCCGTGCTCCCTTTGCTTTGTCTGATTTATTCCACATAATTGAAAGAAGGCTTAATTGGCGTGTAGCCTTTCCAAATTTTTAATTTAAATCTATAGAGGCAGTTAAAATAAATAGCATACGAATTAAGTAGTCACTTTTAGGAGTACACGCGTTTCGTAAGCGGACATAAAGAAATTCACAAAAATTCTGCATCCTATTTTGAGTGAAGTGGTTTCAGCGTAGACAACACGATAACTAATATTAGACTGTTGCTGAATATCGATTATCGAGAGATTATCAATCAATCGCATATATCAACATGTTACACGAAATTTGGGCCGTGCTTTATGTGCCACATTCACATTAGGCCTTTAAACTTGATACTGTGTCTCTTCGGTTAGCGACGCAGCGTTAACTTAAAATTTATCCCACGCTAATGGAATGCGATAATATGCGGATTGGTCGCAATGAAGACTTATAAGTTGGTGCCCAAATAGTTCTTACGTATGATCGATAAGCAGTCTTTTTTGAAAACATCCAATGAAGTTTACACAAGTTATTTTAATATTTGTATTGATAGACACTAAGAAATCACAGTAGCAATTTAACCATGCAAATATCCTCATAAAGATGAATTGCACGACAATTTACGATCTGATCCAACCCCTTGTGCTCAGTCAAAATAAACTGTTACTCGTAAGTAAGGGCAGCACAGCAAAGGACATTAGTGTTTCTTCTTCACACTCTAGTGTCATGTTCGAGGCCTCTCATGAATATGGGCCTGGTGAAATCTCCAATCCCAGTTGCATTTGCCGATGCGTACCTATAGAAGTTAAGGCTAAAACGGTTAACCCTAACAGCTACAATCTTCCAGGCCCAGTTCCTTAGGAGATGAGAGAGGACGGTGGGAAAGCCAGACTAGCAGATAAAACGTATACACAACACTTAGGAGAAAGGGGGCAGTCGGTCCGTCATGGCCGCGTGAGTGCGCGGCGTCACGCGCGTCCCGCTCCTGTTGGATTCCCGAGTGTCCTCTGACCGCAGTCATCCCGGGCGGCCGCCGAATGCTCGGTTTGTCTCGGCAGACTGGTGGTGATTGGTTGCACAGCACAAAGTGGGCACAGGCGAGACTGGGTGTGTTATTAAGTTGCTCAGACCTTCAGCGATAGACAGACCAGGGGCCGGCCGTCAGGGTAACCGCAGCGTTGGCGTGATGAGTCAACAGTGGCGTTAAGGTCCACTAAAACGCCACAGATGAGGTCATTCAGAGCATCGGACCTCGGGCGCAGACAGCTTTTGGCGTGCCTCGGGCCAGCCGCAAACTGACGCCTGACCCCTCACTGTTGACTTCAATCCGTTCAATGAGATTCCCGTGTTAGTAGACTTGCCATATTTAGTAGATTGTCCTCAATCCGTCTGGACACAAACTTCAAGGTGATGAAAGTGACATAACTTCAGACGTAGACGCCCTTTGCGGGTGAACTTTCGCTCGGACAGTCAAAACTTTCTCCCAAACATCCTCCAACCCGGTTTGTACACAATATACTCTTCCTACCCCTCTGGCCACCCCAAGACTTCCCTCAACTCCTAAAGGACTGGGCCTGGAAGATCGCTGCCCTAGGGTTAACCTTCTTAGCATTGAACTGAAGGAAGTTGAGAACAAGTGCACAACCCTGCTTCCTCCCGTTTTCCCCCCAACTGCTTCCACGACTGGTCTGTTTTCTCTTATGTGCCATCACCCTGTCCTGGAGTTGACTTACAAGCTGTGTATTTGTTTCACTAGGTGCGTTAATCCTTCCGGATATGCGATTTATGGCATGATATTCTGGGATGATTGGCGGTTGATTTTGGCAGAATACTTCATCAGGTCCCATTCAACGGCTGACAAAAATCCTCAACAAACTGAGGGTGAACCCACAACTGCAAGACTGGTGTCCACCCTCGACATTCATACATTCAAAGGTATGCAATATGAGACAGTCCCTGAATGTGCCGCAAAATTTCGCCAAAATTGGACTCTTTAAAAACGGTGCTAACATCTTGCACTAATGACCTCATTGTTGTAGTTTTAATAAATAAAGAGGACAAAAAATTGGTTTTTACTGGACGCAGTAGTCGAAACTACGTGTGGATATAAGAAAATTACATTTGAACGGAGAGCGACAAAAAACGGCGGCTGAGTTTTAAAAGCATAAGCATGTGCAGTTAAAAAACACTCTGATTTATGAACTGGGATTTTTTTACTCAAAATGAGACGGCGGCAATCCGGCCCGGCGCCTTGCTCAGACAAGGTAGGACGACGGTGATAGGCTCAGGCGACCGGCGGGGAATCAATAAGACGGTTTTTTACGACACTGGGAGTAGGCTGGCGCTTCTCATACCATATGCACACGCCACTAGCGTTACATAGTCCTGTCTCAAAGGTCGAGGACAACAAAAAAGCATGTCGCAACAACGGTTGCTCCAAGAATTGTATTTGATAATACAAATTAAGCGGCAGATCAATGTGGCATGTAGGGATGATAATCAAAAAAGGGAAAAGCGCTCCATGCCTACAGATAAAAAGACAAAAAACGAGACAATGGAGAAACGTTCCTGGTTCATTTGCATTCGGTTGCCCGAGGTCGGGGCGAAGCGACTATTATGCATGAGTCCATCTGATCATCTGCGGATCACGTGTTGTTAGCGGTGGCGAAAAACATTTGAAGCCCATCCACCTGTACGGGCTACATTCGAACCTTCTGCTTCGTGGGTAAATTGGTCGGGTAGCTAGCCAAGCACTTTTATCAGCCTCCTGGTTTGGCCTGTGGAGGTAAATGCCTCCCCTGATGCAACCGAACGGTATTGTTTACTGCATGATAACCCTTGAAAATATTATCCGCACAGGCCTGAGTGTCATTTCCTGAGAAGAAGCAGAAGAAGAAGAAGAAGAAGAGAAAGATTTGATCGTTGGTACATCACTTTTATCCGCCTGAGGACGTACTATCGGTGTTCAGCCTACAGGTGTGTCCTTAATTTTGCGTCCAAAGTGTAATGACAATTTGAAACCTTATTTTCTTTTCAGAATATATCAGCCGAAGGCGCTCAAAGCAGAACGTGATGTCACCACCACCACCACCACCAAATTTCGAGAACGTACACCCTTATCGCGTAGTGTTAGGGCTAAGAAGGTTAACTCTAACAGCTGCGATCTTTCATGCCCGAATCCTTAAGAGAAGAGAGAAGTCATAGGAAGGGCATAGTGGTAGGAAAATTGAATTCTGTACAGAAGGATTGTAAAATAGTTAGGAGGAGGTTTTGACTGTTGGAGCGCACGTCCAGTTAGGTCCAAAGTGACGTCTGAGGGCAGACAATGCAGTGAATTCTGTGTCCGGACAGATAAAGCCAACCTTCTAAATGAGGCTAGACTACTGACGCAGGAATCTCATTGGACGTATTGAGGTCAGGACGGTGGAGGCACGATGCGTGCGTTCGTCAGCGGTGAGAGATCGCCCGTCAGTTTGCACCGGGCCCGAAGCACGCCGAAGACTGCCTTCGTACGAAGTGTGTGAGTGACCTCGTCTGTGGCATTACGAGTCAGGAGGGCGTCGAGCTGTCATGACACTACATAGTTCCATAGGGAATTTTACGATAGGTGGAAAAGGAATAGACATGGGGTCTTCGCTAAATTTCTGGAGCTATCTATTCACATGGCTTATTTTAAATACTAGCCCTGACCCTAACACCCAGTGTAATTTAACACAAGGTCACTTTTAATAGGGTTACGGTTCTTATAATCATGCCTTACCAATTACTGGAGTAACAAAACTTGGCTACCAAGAAATTTCAAGGCTATTAATCGGGTTCCCCTGCCGAGAAAGCAGGGAAGCATGTACCAAGGCTCACCACCGTCCATAAAGTATATTTTATTTTCCTGTTTGGTTCGGGTTTTGTTTTTAGTTTATTTTTATGTTTTATTTTAGCTTTAGATTTCTTTTTAGTTTAATTACTCTAGTTTATCTTTGTTTATTTAAATCTTAATTCAGTTTTAGATCTATTAGCCACATACGGCTGCTTATTGATTGAAAATCTTTCCTAGTTTACTCTACCCTAGTTTAGTTAGATGAGATTATTCAACTTATTTATATTTTAGTTCACTTATGGTTTATTTTTTATGTTTTCCTGGTTTATTTTAGTTTTAGATTCGTTGCTAATTTAGTCTACCTTATTTTAGTTTACTTTTCTTCAATTAGTTCACTTTGCTGTTAGTCTGTTTATTTTTAGCTTAATTTAACTTATTTTAGTTTAACTTTCTTAAGTTAGTTTGCTTTGTAATTTAGTTTTAGATTGATTAGTGACCTGCAGTTTTTATTGTATTTTTTACTTCACTTTGATTTAATCGCGCAAATTCGTAGTTTGTTGCCTTTTTCCAAATAATTCAGCAGTTCCCGATATTGGCCTAGTTGCACATTTTATTCATGGCACGCTTTTTGTTGCCAACTATGCGATGATCTAAATAATTACTCCGATTTTTTCTACTTTATCACGCTTTACTATTTCATTTAAATTTTCATTCATCTGTAATATTTAGTCCACCGGTCACGTATTACACAAGGTTGGGGTTTTGGACCCTTGATTAACTTTCTACCAAGTTCAGGATCAACTTTGTATAGACGCAGGAAAGACTGTCCATACCCTCCGGCTTGCTTTTATTGGTGCTCTCACTACGACCCAGTGGTCTCTGATCAGTTACTTAGAAATAACGGAGAAGGATTCCTGGCTTGTTTTCCATCCTATGACAGCCGCTCTTCGGCCGATGCACCAGAGGCCTCAATACTCGACACCCATCAGGCAATGCACCAGCAATCACATCCCCGGTCATCCAAATCACCACCGCTGCCACGCCCACGAACCTAGCCGCAGTGTTCGACCATTTCTCAGAGCACTCCACAAGAAAGCTGTGGCAACATGTCTATCGGATCTACCCGTTGATGGCTCTGCAATCATGACAGGCCTCCAGCGTCTTCACCAGAGCGCCATTGTCGACGCAAAATTCAATTGCCACCCCCCTCCCCGTTCCTTTTTGGTGGCTATCCACCTCCGATTGCGGCCACGGAAAGACAACTCCCGAGGTTCACTCGCTGTACCGTGGCGCAGCTACGCAGTGACTACTCCATGCTCCTTCGCCAGTACCAACATCGACTCGGCCCATCCACAGCCGATAGCTGTCCCGACTGCGGCGTCTCTCTAAATGACTTTGAGCATCTTTTCGCCCGCAATTCCCGGCCAAGGCACCCAAATCACCCGCGCGGACCATTGACACAAGTTGCTTTCAGTCACGGCTTTTCTCCGTCTTCCAGTTTGGACTCCGGTGGGAACTCTTAATCCACAATGGCTACGACAGGCACACACGTTGGCGAATAACGCTGTCATGTTCGACTTCAAGTCACAGTTGCAGACGATAGTTAAGTAGCTATTATTGATTAGTTTATCAGTACTGGAGACCGAACCTATTGGATAAAGACCATGGATTGAACTCTTGATTCCCTTTGCATTCGGATAGTCGTACTGCTTGCGTTTTTTTCTATTGTACTGTGCTATTTACGGTGAATTAGAGGACTACGTTGACCCATTAGGCTCACTCCAGCTTTTTGAGTTTGGTATCTTTCAGACCAATCTTTCCCTCAATATGTTAAAAAGATTGGCTCAATATGTTGGACAACGCTACACGCTTAACCTTTATTGAGAAGTGATTCGATTCAGGGCAACGTTTCATCAGTAAAATGTGACGTACCTCGTTACGCTACATGGTCAACGAAACCATACTAGTTGCCAGAAGGAAATGTGAGCTCCGATAAATGTCAGTTAGTTGGATTTAGCTCATTGCTGGCGCACGTTATACACGCTTAGTCCCAGGCTTCTGCCTACGTTTAGCGTTAGAGTAAGGGGTTAGGTAAGTTTAAGGGCTGGGTTTAGAGTAACGGTTCGGTTTCGAGTTAATACATGCGCATGCCTTGCCGCATGACTGTCAGCATTTCTTCGACTGCAGCTCGGACCTTTGGCTCAAGCCGGCTGAGGTCGCGGCTTGTCTCCGTCTCCCAACTGCACCCAGTTTGGACTTCGGCGGGGACTCCTGATCCAACAAGGGCTACTAACTAACCAACCTCCATTTGAAATCACTTCACAAGCTGCCATTATCACAACAAACACCCAATCATCACTCTCAGGCTTGACTGGACGCAGTCAAGACCAGCCAGTAGGCTTCGCCAGCGGCCACTGCTGCTTGAGACAGCAAGGTAGGGTTCTGTGTACAACAAATCCCTCTCTCTCTCTCTCTCTCTCTCTCTCTCTCTACCTCTAACCTTCCACCTGGGAGTCGGCCTGATGATTGCAGTGCTCCAGACACAACTCCTGCCTAGACCGCTACACCAAACAAAGAAATAGAAGTCTAGAGGAGATCAAGGAAAGTGTTAGTGACGGCGAGAACAGACCTCAAAGTAACTCAAGAAAAATATCACGTTCGCGTGAACGCACGCACCCGGCGGATAACAGTGTTGTTGTTCTTCGGGCTGTGCATCGTCCAGAGACGTAGCATCGCAGAGCTGGCGGGGGATGTAAGCTGGGCGGATAAAAAAATACACACGCGAGACACATGCGAGAGGAAGAGAACACAGACACGAAAGGACATGAATGGCCACTGTGTTTGGGAGGGGGGGTGGGAGGAGAGGGCGAGGAGTACGGTGGAAAGACGGAGACGGGCAACAGAGCTATGCCCAGCAGAGATTACTGGGACGGTGACAGCTCCTCCCGCTTGGCGAAGGCGGCAGTCGGGGTGAGAACAGGACTGGTGCGAGAACTCTGACTGGTGGTCACCGGCATGGCGGGTGGCTCCGGCAGGGAGACCGAGCCTCTGGGTCGATAAGGCGGCGGACGAAGGGGCCGTGGGGGCGCGGGGGGCGGCGCCGCCACGCCCTCCGCTGGCGGGGCTGCGATAGCGTTGCGATGTGGTTGGACCAGGTCGAGTAGGCGAGTATGCAGTCGCTCCGTGGAGGAAGGAGAGGCCGACGTCGGCGATACCGGCAGTTTCATCTTGTTAGCGCTGAAGGAACCGCGACTGAAGTAGGGTGCCGCGTCCTTGACCAGCAGAGTGTGGCAGAGGTCACAGACGAGGGCGGCCTTACTGCGTAGGCCGCGTGGTGGCACCTGTTTGGAGAGGCAGTTCGGACAGAAAATTTTGCCGCAGTGTTTGCAGTTGGTCTTCAGACGCAGGCTCGCGTTACCCGCGGGGAAGGGAGTTTCACAGGAGGCACACTGGGTGACATCCTCGGGATCCTGCCAACGCACCTCCTCGTTCTGGGCTCGCTGTTTCTCCAGTTGAACCTGGATGGAAAACGAGACTCGTCAGACGAGGCACCGCATGCGCGTAGCTGCACTGCCAGGCTTGTGCTCATCGGGAGCCGTTAATGTAATCAAACTTTGGTCGATTCACCCGCCTAGCCTACTGTACGTATGGGATTCACAAACATACAGAATTGGCCAGAATTCGTGCAACATGCCGACATATGCTAAAGATTGATACTCTTTCGCTAATCGGCATTGACTCAGATTGCGATAATGATTATCGTGTAGTCTATTCTGAAGTTATTTCAGTCATGGTAGAATGTTGCCTTTTTAATGTGTTTCATTCTGACCGCTAACCAAAGGTATATGCTTTAAAAAGAAACTATTTAAATAGCATGCGTTTTTATTATTAATTTTGACTGCCTTTATAAATTCAAGTATATTTTACGGAAAACATGCACGAGAAAATTATTTCTTGTACTCGTTGGGTAGCAAATTACGCCTTCTTTAAGTTTTATACGTAAAGAAACGGTATATTTCGGTATTAAAAAATTTCTAATCATGAGCTTTTTTACGATTGTGAGGTGTTCATTCAGAATACATCGGATCCGTCAATTCCTTAGTACAGTCCACGGCGCGAAACCCCGCGCACACCTCCAATTTGCACGCGGAACAGCTTACTCCCAGCAGCCGCAGGAAACAAATTCGAAAGCATTTTTTTCACTGTACACTTCTAAAAATTTTCTTCTCTGCTTATCCTATTTCCCCACCCCAGAAAACTCTATAACCACCGTTTTTGCAAGACAAATGCTGGGACTAGGGGGATATGAGTGGGCCTACATAAGCTACTCTTGCCGTCACACAAATATCACGAATCTCAATACTGCTACGGCGTCCCCGGGAAGCGACGCGCTCCGTGGCCGTCTGGTGGCCGGAATGACAAATATGCAAACCAGTACCCTAAATTGGCGACACACTTTGAACATCGGTTGCTGCAATGTGCGGACATTGCTTGATCCCGGTCGTCAAGCGCTTCTAGCACGCGCATTATGGGACTGTAAAGTAGACGTTGCCTGTCTGTCAGAAGTTCGTCTCCCAGACTCTGGAACGAGAGAAAGCAAAGTCCTACAAGAGGATGCTGAGTACGTGCTCCTCCACAGCGGACCACAAACGAACACAGGACTGCATGGGGTGGCAATAGCCATGACAAAAAAGGTGCATAACATTCTCTCAGCTTTTAAGCCTATCTTGGAGCGGATGGCCACAGCTCGCTCTAAAGGCGCCATTGCAAATATATCTGTGGTTGCCGTTCATGCCTCAACATCGCAAGCGGATGGAGCAGTTAAGACGGAGTTCTATGAACGCCTTCAAGCTACAGTGGCCAGGATACCCCCTAGAGACTTGTTCTACGTCGCCGGAGACTGGAATGCCAGGACTGGCCCGTGCGATGAAACCTCGAGACACGTCATCGGAAAATACGGAGAACGATTTGGAACATTTTCTGATGACAAACATCTCGTCGTTACAAACACT
Organism: Ligula intestinalis; assembly: GCA_036362985.1. Classification (NCBI taxonomy): domain Eukaryota; kingdom Metazoa; phylum Platyhelminthes; class Cestoda; order Diphyllobothriidea; family Diphyllobothriidae; genus Ligula; species Ligula intestinalis. The sequence goes on from JAYGXS010000005.1 coordinate 59,752,651, forward strand.
CGTTTTCAACACCCCCATCGGCAGTTGCTAACATGGTATTCAAACGATGGTCGAACGGCAAACCAGATAGACTAAATCTTAGTACGCTCAAGGTGGACCACCTCAGTATCCGACAGCCGATCGTTTCGAGGTGCGGAAGTTGGGTAGGATCACGTACTTGTCCGTGCCCGCTTTCAGCTCCGTTTTTCGAATCGAAGTAAGAAACTGTCCCCAAAAAGTGTCTACGTTATGGCACTATCACACACAAAAACCCGTGTAGCGTTCAACGAAAGTCTTACTACACGGATCCGAGATCAATCCACTGTTCGCATTGAACCTCCAGATGATGTCGATAATGAAAATTTGCCCGATAGTCAGTGGCCACATTTGAGAGACGCGCTACAAAGTGCGATGAATTCGAGCTTGCAGCAACAGGTAGTACCGAGGAAGGACTGGATCTCCACAACCACCCTCCATCTCTCGGCACAAGCTAGAATCGCTCGGTTGTCAAACTCAGAGAACTACCGCTCATTGAGACGCCAAACTACGCTATCAGCAAGATGCGATCGTCAGAACCATTGGACCGAGTTAGCTGGCTCCATGGAATCAGCTTCAAACTCTGGTAACTTCCACCAGCTCTATTACCTGTTACGTAAAGCATCAGACAAATATAAACCGACTTGCACTACCGTTCGGGATAACTTGGGTCAAGTGATAACTGATATGGCTGGCAAAATCGATCGATGACGAGAGCACTTTAGCCAGCTACTGGATCCGCCTATACGTTCACCTGCGAACCTACAGCTATCAACTGGAATTCTATACGGTAGTGACTGCGAGCCACCTACGAGATTTGAAGTGGAATCGGTATTTCAACGAGTAAAAGTTCGGAAGGCAGCGGGTGAAGATGGTATCCCAGCAGAAGCCTACAAAACTAATTGTCCTGCTTTGACGGAATCACTACATCGACTGTACTCGACTATATGGACTACCGAAGTCATCCCGACTGACTGGTCACTATCCATTATTTTACCGATACCGAAGTGCGGTGACAGGACATTATGCTCAAACTACTGCGGCATCAGCCTCATAGATATAGCCGCCAAAGTGTTTGTGACCATCTTTCTCCGTAGATTTTCGACTGAGCGCAATCTTCGCACTTGTCTTAACCAAGGAGGATTTCGCCCAGGTAGAGGATGTATTGATGTATTCTACGCCGCATACTAGAGCACCAACATAAAAACCAACAGATCACCACCGCCTGTTTTATCGACTTCAAAACCGCCTTTGATTCTATCGACAGAGAAGCTTTATGGCAGGTCTTGCTTGCTGACGGTCTTCTACCAAAGTTGCTCAATCTAATCAAAGCTTACTATGGCACAACATCAGCCCGAGTAGGAACCATTAGTGAAGAGTCAAATTTTTTCCCTCTGACTTTTGGAGTTCGACAAGGGTGCTCTATTTCTCCAGTTCTCTTCAACTACTTGATCGACTGGGTAATGCATCAATCAATTCTACCTGACAGTGGATGTGAAATCAGCCCCGAATTCAGAGTGCCGGACCTGGAATATGCCGATGACATTGTCGTACTCGGTAAAACTCCTCAGTCAATACAGCCAACGCTAGACCGAATCACCAGCTTCGCCGCAACTGTTGGTCTGACAATTAATGTGCGCAAGACGAAGCTCCTGCCTACGTATCTGGGCGCAGCACAACCACTGTTTATCAGCGGTCAACCCATTGAAGAAGTTAGCTGCTTCCGCTATTCGGGCTCGAATATGCTAGCCAATGGACATGCCAAAGACGAAATCAAGAACCGAATCGCGCAGGCTAGAAATGCATTAAGGATGCTAGCCAGACAACTCTGGTCTCGCTCAGACATTAGTTTACGTACTGAGCTGCTGATATACAAAGCATCAAACAGACCGGTGTAAGTATATGCCAGCGAAACATGGCCAGTTCGAAAGGCAGACATGCTACCGCTCGAAGTCTTTGACCGTTGGTGTCTTCGACGCCTCTTAAGAGTCTTCTGGCAGGATCGAATCTCCAATGTTGAGCTATACCGCAGATGTTTCAAACTACCAAGTCTAGCATCGTACATCCAGCATCGCCGATTGCAATGGTTTGGCCATGTCCTGCGCAAACCATCGACGGACCTCTGCAGATTGGTTGTGATCCCTTCTCGTAGTGCAAACTGGAGATACCGACAAGGCGGTAATCTGAAGACATGGCTCAGCACCGTTAAGTCGGACGTTGAACGGATGGGCCTCGTAACCGTTTACGGTTTGCGACATTGGAACAAACAATGGGTTAATATCTGTGAAGAGCTCGCCTCTGACCACCGCCAATGGGCCACCGCTATTCGTGACATCCGTGAAGCCGATTCATCCAACAAGAGGAGCTAATCGGATCAAGTATCAAGTAAGTATCACACAAAACTTGAGCAATGCGAGTGAAGACGGCCCCGCGACGAACCCACCGGGAATGGAAGCCGGCTTGCCAGCAGCCTCCACCATGGTGACACAGTGGAAGACCAACTGCCGTCAAACTACGCAAGCATCCACACGCGGACGGAGGGAAAAATCGATGAGCGCAAGGCTGACTAATTCAGCCAGACCTTCATTGCCTATCCTCTTTCTAATCCCCACAAACACTATAACCACCCTTGTCGTAGGATAAAATTCTGGGACTAGGAGTGTATGAGGTGCACTACATAGACTACTGTTGCCCTCAAATCGAAAGGGCTTTTCATTTACTTCTACAAATTTCCTTCCCTGCCTAGCCTATTTTCCCACCCAAAAAACCCTATAACCACCGTTTCCGTAGGAATTTATTAGGTGCACTACATAAACTGCTGTTGCCTAAATCTTTAGTTTGCATGGATGATGTGAAGGCCTACCTGAAGATGTTGGGAGAGGACAACAAAGTCCTTCTGGGTTTTCTCTGTGTCCGCCAAATCGGTCCGCAGGGTGTTGACTTTGTGCCGCAGGTGAACGAGCTCTTCGTTTGCACGTGCCAGGGCTGACTCCAGTTCCTGGACCCTAGCCTGTTGTGGTAGTAGGAAAAAAGAGTGTTAATAAAGCGCGCAGTCACGTGACTGTGAAAACAGCACGAAGCAATAGAAAGAGAGAGAGAGAGGCGTCGAATTCAAACAGGCGGCCGGCCCCGAAGGGCGTCGGAATTAAAGGAAAGATAAACCAAACCTAGCCCAGGCTCTCCTCAAAAAAGTCCGTAACGATGACTTATACGGCTATCCTCAATGAGGAAGGGGAATAGGAACGTCCCGCCCGAGGTGGCCCTGTGACTAATTCTCATGTCGTAAGCATAACTACAGTTCGAGATAAATTTGCTTAGGTACAATACCTTCGACAAGTATTCAGAGAAAATGGCTACCCACGCAACTTCGTCAACTGGTGCTTGCGCAAACGAGGTGACCAACGAAATCGCACCAACCCCAAAATCAGGCACGATCCCGTATGTCAAAAACGTCTGAGAGAATATCGGCCGCTTTCTCGCACCACTTGGAGTTGAAGTCGCACACAGGCCGGAGGCAACCATTAGGTGTCAGATAATGAAACCGAAAGACCCACTGCCAGGTCAAGAAACATCTGGATTCGTCTACAGGATCTGGCGCAGTTACGGACAAAGCAACCATGTCAGAGAAACTGGCAGACTTCTGAAGACGCGAATTACCGAACACGCGGCAGCAGTACGGCGAAATGATGCGAATTATCAAGTTGCGGTTCATTCGATGAGACTCGACCACACATTCATATTTGATGAGGCCGAAGTTCCCGCAAGAGATGACAAGCGGGTGAGCCGACAATTACTTGAGTCATGGTTCACGGGCCCCAATCTATAAACAAATCCAACGATTTACCCAATCCATATTCGGTGCTGAGACTCCATTTGGCCAAATCAAGTTGACACATGGGGAACGGACAGGCCACCGCGTCATCCTACGCCAACACTGGAGGGTCAGATGGCCGAGCAATCATCACGCCCGATTCCACCACGCGTGATGAAAGGTCAGAAGGTGAGAGACCGCCTGCTGTTTAAAAAAAAACTACCAACAGGCAAGAAGGCAATAACCGTTAATTGTCGTTGTATGTTTGCAGTAATGACTGTATCCTATAAATACTGCAAACTCCTGCGCATACGCTACCATATCTACTACTGCTCTCTGATTATGTCTCTGATGACGAATCCGCGATGGATCTCGAAACGTCAGGCGAATAAAGGTATTGTCCCAACGATCGAGTTCTTTTCTTTTCAGTTCGACCATAGTTTTAGACGATGCCCATCGTGTGCTCCACAGCCTCGTGGTACAGGGGCGATGACTAACATGTGGATTACTTTGAAGAAATAGCATGCTGCGGTCTGAGGAGTGGTTTTACTCGGATCACAACAATCATCAGGTCCGATCTTAGGTGAAAGGTAAAAGGCGAAAATCACCAGAGTGACGGATGTCTCAGGATGTAGTGGCCACTGGCGAAGCCAGCACTAGTATTGGCTGCGTCCGGTCATGTCCGAGGCTGAATGTTATTGAGACCCCCCCCCTCAGTTTATTGATCAAAGGGCTGGTGTGATTAGGTAGCTGCGAGCCAGCCTCGACTATCTGGGCACGCGTGTGCGAGTGCTTCTGTGCTCACATATGTGCACGCGATGCCAGTCTAACGTCTTTAGGTCAACTGTGGAGGCCGGCGTGCTTCGGCGGAACGCCTGTTAGTCAGCGGGATTGTCTGGGTCGTCAGGGTGTCGGAGGTCTAGGGACACTAACACAGCTATGGGGCGCATTCGAACAGTTGCCCATGACGTTGCGTGATTTTGGGGCAGCGATCATTGGAGGACGAAGAGGGAAAGCCTTGTGGCCGTTGAACATACAACTGAAGTGGCCTTTTGCAGACACTTGGAACCCAAGACCAGCCGCTGACGCCTTTAGCCTAGCTACGCGCCCACTGCCTCCTGGGGCTTGGCGCTAAATGCCTTCGACCGACGCGCTCATACGCCTCAGCGTGACCGCGCGCTCACGCTAGCCGGCCATTTCAAGGTTGCCCCACGACCTAGTCTAGACATCATCCGCCTCATTGGCCGTCATAACAAAACATGCGCAGGCAATCCCTGCTGCTCTAGTCACTCCGGTATTGACGCCCTGGCAACCGGACTGCGGTCATCCGAGAGACAACACTATTTCCATTCTATTCTCCCATCCTTCTGCAGAATACACTTTTCCTGACAGTTTGCATTTGCCAAGACTTCTCTCATCTCCTAAAGAACCGGGCCTGAAAGATTGTAGGTGTTAGAGTTAACCATTTTTGCCTTATTACCCATAAAACCATTGGGCTTCTGTGCAAAAGACTACTACGCGTACTAGTGTCTCTCGTTTTCTCTTCGAAAACAGAACTGGGCCGTGATCATTGCGGCACTCCGAAGGCTCTCACAATCTATACGTAACAAATTTCCTGTTCTATCAACGACCATATGGTAGGTCGCAAACGAAGCACTCTGCTTGTGAAAGTTTGTGGTGGCTGTCTGGCGCACTGAGAGTCAGGCTCAATGGCTCCATCATAATTTGGCCACTGGCGAAGCCAGGACTGCTGTTGACTGCGTCCAGTCGTGCCCAGTAATTTGTATGACGTGATGATGGCAGCTGCTTTTACATGGCTGTGAAGCGAGTTCGAGTAGTTTGCTATTGGTATGTTGGTAGTTGCATGAAGGGGTTGTCGATATCGTGTGAAGAAGGCGCGTTAATGTGGCCCTTGCACAGGCGTGCTTATTTGGACGTGCGTGTGTGTGTGTGAGGTTAAGCTAAGGTCAACAGTGGGGCGCCGTGCTTCGGCGGAACGCCTGTTAGTCGGCGGGATTGTCGCCGCCGTCGGGATGCCGAAGGACAGGACACACGGACGCAGCTGTTATCGGTTAGCCAGAAGTAGCTGTGAGGTCAAGTTTCCGCGTAAGAGGAAGCATTGGAACAGTCGCCTAGGGCTATGTGTGACTTTCGGGCAGCGACTATTCGAGAACAAAGACGGAAAGCGTTGTTGGCCGTCCCTACAAGTAGGCTTGCATTGTAGCTAACGCACTCTCTTTCTTTCCTCCCTCAGTCCGCCGAGTCCGGTGCCAATACAGAGTCAAAAAGACGCGGCCGAACCCACCACGTCTGGCTCAGATCCCACAGCGACGGAGTGTCATAAAGGCTACGAGCGGTTGGCGCTTAAGCTTGCACCTACCTATGCCATCAAAGACCTCCCCCCCCCTTAGCGTACCTTAACGCTAACTATAAACCTAGCCCTATTTTGCTTGGATGTTGGCAAAACCACAGCTCTATTGCAAGCAGTTCCTGTACTCGTGTCCTGTTTAGGGTGCCGTATGAGTCATCCTTATCAACCAGCCTCCCGCACAAGCAGTCAAGGCGGTCCTTGACCTCAGAGCCTGTGGGACCCTTATCCAGGCGATTGTTGGGACGGCCAGACGCGAGTTATCACTCGGGCGACCCTGAGGGCACCAGAAAAAAAGAACCTTACTGGCGACCGGTTCGTGCAGTTACAAGCGACCTTCAAAGTGCAGACATTGGGCCAGGACAAAGGAGGCGCGCGCAAGCGAGACTGCCCCGCGGCCGGGTTGCGGCTATTCGGAGGTCACACTAAGGACAAGATGGCCGGGGGCATGACGGCTGCCCGTAGAGGCCAGTCTTGGAGGACCAATAGGGAACATTGATTACGGACCCTTAAATATGTTGCCACCGCTGAAGGTGACGCGCTAACGACGACCCGCGATTCAGCTGCTAGCGACCCGAGGCACGGAACTCTGTTGGCCGAGACGACCACAAAATACAAGCTGCTGACGTGAAGATGTGAAGTCAGTTGGCACTGTTGATGTAAGTTGGCTGCGAACAAACACTCAGATGTAGATCCGCCTACACGAACATAAACTTGCGGCTCGGAGACTAGACCTAATCTCGCAGCTCGTAACACACATGAGAGACTGGCCACAACGGAGATATTAAAGAAGCGAACACCGTAGGCCAAGGAACCTCAAAAGCGGAAACACTTGAGGCGTGGTACTCGGATGTCAACTTCGTCAACGGATACCTGGACCTTCCTGCAGCCAACAAAATCCTACGCCATTACGAGAGTAAAGGACAGGACACGGTCAAACCGAAGTCAGGGTTTGCAGACGAAGACTGCACTGTAACGAAACCACCGGAAGAGGGAGCAGGATTACCAGTATCCTCTACCGTGTGGACGAAACAGAACACTAACTGCCATCAAGCTATGCCAAATCCACACTGAGGGCCAAGCAGCGGGCTAACACGTACAGCCATAGCTTTAAACTGATTATAGATAAAGTTAGTTTACGCTTTGAGAAAGGATAGTTGGCCCACCTGTCAGAAACGCTAAAAAACAAATAAACGCATTCCGGTGGGCACAACATGGTCTGTGGTTCTTATCACGGAATTCTGACTTTTGCAAACTTAAGGTCGATACTGCCATTTAATTTGCCTACTTTTAAATGTCAAACTTCTCGCGAATATTTGGTATTGGTCATAGTGACATATCCCACAGCACCCCAGTTCAAATCGGAGACAAAGAGACGCCTGGGTGGCCGGTCGGTTTATGTTCAGCCTTGCGAGCACCATTGCACTGACCCGTGTGACCTACTTATCCACAGGAGCAAGCATCGCACGGAAAGCGGTAAATAACGTGAGTCTGTCGGTTATCTTAGATGGGATGTTCGGCCTAAACCAATGATACAAGTTAGCTCGTTGAGAAATATGTGCGTCAACACAATTTAATCATCGTGAAATGCCTTTGAAGTATCTCCACATTCATGCAAGAAAGGATCAAGGGAAATTGGAAAGCAAGTGATGATTCAGCTCGCTCGGCTGAGACAAAAATAATAAATAGCGCTTTATAAACCTTTATAAACGACCCAACTCGTTTTTTCCCCAATTACTTCCGGGTACTCGCATGTTCGCTTGTATTGGAAAATTTTCAATCGCCGTCTTAAGAAATTGTGGCCGTCAACTAGTGACAGGGCAGTGAAATATTAATCTATATCCAGAGTTAATCAGAGGAGGGGGAGGAGGAAGAGGAGAAGGAGAAGGAGAAGTAGAAGGAGAAGGAGGAGAAGAAGAAGGAGAAGGAGAAGGAGAAGGAGAAGAAGAAGAAGAAGAAGAAGAGTGGGGGTAGCAGGAGGACGAGGAAGGAGGAGGAGCATAAGGGCGAGGAGGAGGACGAGGACGAGGGGGAGGGGGAGGGGGAGGACGAGGAGGAGGACGAGGGGGAGAAGGAGGAGGAGGAGGACGAAGGGGAGGAGGAGGGGGAGGAGAAGTAGGAGGACGAAGGGGGTGGAGGAGGAGAAGGAGGATGAGGGGGAGGAGAAGGAGGACGAGGACGAGGGGGAGGAGGACGAGGAGAAGAAGAAGAGGAAGAGGACGAGGAGGACGGGGAGGAGGACGAGGGGGAGGACGAGGGGGAGGAGGACGAGGGGGAGAAGAAGGAGGAGGAGGAGGAGGAAGAAGAGGGGGAGGAGGAGGCAGAGATGGGCAGCTTTCGGTGTTTTGTGCCAATTAGGAAGGATATGTTCTTTTGGAAATAGGGTAATATTATGCAGTAAATATCAAACACTGGATCGCCGGGTCATCGTCAGAATTGAGAAAATGTACAAAGAACAATTAAAATTTCCAAGGGGCTGGTACGGGTATATAGTCATGTGGTTTTAGGCACTAATTTGTGGCTGCAATTTGCGTCAGTCGATGGTGGGCAAAATCAGTAGTCGTGATAGTAAAATTGCCAGTTGGCAACTGTCATTTGCGTCAGTCTGAGGTGGAAGATTAACAATCCTCCGGTGTGGGCGCAAATTAGTAGTTGCGGCACATGTTGAGATGTTTGTACACATCAAATAAAAGTTACGCACAAACCGACGACTACTTTATGCGCCCAGCTTGTACACCCTAAAGATAGGGGTTGGTTATCCCTATAAGGAAGAATTTATCTACAAGATGACATGCAAAGCCAAACGGAGAGATCCAAGCACCAACTGGCAGTGAAGAGACGTGACCATTTTATCCGAAGTGGCTAGATACAGGACACACATTTGCATGGAAGAAAACACGCATTGTCAGAGTTTGCCCCTCCAAAAAAGGCCGAGAATTTCTTGAGGCCATGCACCCCGTTGATTCATGCATCAACCGCCGCAAAGATTTAGTTGGTATCTGTAAACACCTCAAATAACAGTGGAAGGGACGAAGGCTACACAACACAGACTGACAGAGGTCACAACTACCAATCAGGTCTCAAACCATATAACTATTGATTGTTTTGCACGTTTGAAATTTATGTTATTCCTTCTACATTTTTTGTTAGTCCAATGACGAGATGGAAAACCATTCTCGAAAGTAAACTGCGTGTTTTTCTGTTTATATGAAACTTTAGTCTATTGCTACAGTAACTGAGGGTTTTTACTTGATCCCGTTCCCATACACATCTACTGTTCCGACAAATCTTTACTGAAAGTAAACCTAGACTAACCAACCAATCTTCCCAATATTTTGATGGCCATTTTCTAAAAATCTATTCGAGTTTCATCTTGGTTCTGGGACAATCGTTAGCATTCCCGTTAACTGGTCAAACAACTGCCTGCAAGCATAGATGACTAGTGGTTTAAAGTATTCACAAACCGCAATGCACCCTGGAACGCCAAATGTTTTTTTTTGTTTCACTAGAAGACCCTCTGATAGAGTAGCAACAACAAGGGTTAGAACAACACATCTGGTAGGTTTTACCTTTTCCAGTTAATGTGACAACTTGACGGTTGTCAACGATGATGTCGTGCGTGTGCCGTTAAATATTTCAGACGTAGGAACTATGAATTACGCACAGTGATCGTACACATGCACTGCATTTACTGCCTGCCATATTCTTAATAAATAAGACCGTCCAGCAGATAATTTACTTAATGTATTGCTCGGAGTAAACAGATGGAATTGGCATAAATCCTTTAACCAGAAGCTCTGAAAGCCGCTTACTTCTTTATACACTTTTTTTGTCTTTCAATATGGAAGTCAGGATCGAGTTTCTTCATTATATCTAATCAGGGAAAAGAAAGACCACCTTACCTCTTATCAACAAAATTTAAAACGCCTTCCTCCAAGAATTGTCTAAGGCCTACAATTATTCTGGGTTATTACAAACCCAGGGTCCTTTATCTGTTCAGTTTACTCACATTTATGAATTCACACAGATTCTGCAGCTTACTAAGAACATTGGGAAGGTTTTCGGTCGACAATCAGTATGTCGAGAGGCCGACATTACTTGGAGAAAGTGGCCTCTGAGAAGTAGAAGACAACTCAATCGCTGGGACACTACGTTTATTTGTCTGACGTCTTAAAATCCGTCAAAGCAAATCGCCAATTGTCAAGTTGCGGCTCATTCGACGAGACCCGGCCATACATTCAAATTTGATGAGGCCGAAATTCTCGCAAGAGGTGACAATCGAGTGAACCGAGGATTACTTGAGTCATGGTCCACGGGCCCCCCATTCGTCAACAAATGCAATGATAAGCGCAATCTATAGTCGGTGTTGAGACTTAAGTTGGCCAAAGCAAATCGCCGCACGCAGAACAGAGGAGCCACAACATTATCTTACGGAAACACCACAAGGCCAGATAGTCATGGCTGACGTGACGAATCAGAACACACTCAGCGCATTTATCCATTTTTTGCTGTACGTTTAAATTTTACGTCAGAACCCTGTGCACACACAAAGTGTTTCTGCTACTGTTCTGTGAGTACGCCTATGAAGATGAATCCGTAACGGATTTAGAAACGTCAGGCAAAAAACATAGTGTCCCAGCGATTGAGTTTTCTTCTACTTCCTGGGCCTTGCATGCTTGCTTGAATTAGCAAATTGCCCTCTGATTATGAGTGCTGCAGTTTTCCGTAGAATGTAAGCATATTTGCTTCTGGTTCTACAGTTGCAGTCAGTTCAGTTAAGTTCATTTTTATTATGAAAATATAGGTAAATACCTTTGAACTCCCTCTTTGTACATAGCTATGATGCAGAACATGTGGCGTTGCCAGTTATGGAACTGCGGTAGGGGGGCAGACAGTAACAAAATCCTTAGGCATCTTTCATAAGTCTAGTTTTGAATGCCATTTGTGGGATATTAAGGAGAAAATCTGTCGCCCGTGGGGGGGGGGGAGAGAGAAGGCCAAGGGTATATGGAAGTAGGATGTCCTGCTGCTGAAAGTGTTTAAATCATGCCAGGAAGAGGCCATCACGGTTGCTCAAGATCCTAATGATCACACGAGGAGAAGACCGCGGTGGTCACGAGAACATCACCGAGTGTCGGTGATGCGCCCATCCTACGCCCTTGCTGGTTATCGGGTCTGCCGATCAGATGACGGAGCATGGGATCAATCGTTATTTTTAAGCATTCTGAAGTGTTCTATGTGCAGATGGGGATCCATCTCAAAAATGAGCACATGGAGACAGATCCGCTTTCAGATTCTCCGTTTCCGCTTCTTCACACGCATTTTTCTTCGTGTAGTCATCCAACGGAGAATTGTCGAGGCCATGCACTCCGTTGATTCATGCATTAGCCGAGTTGAACGGGTGTACAAAAATCTCATAGAAAGATGGAAGACACGACAACAGATAGCTACGGACTAACGTGGACTGCAACTGCAAATTAGCGCCCACACCGGGGGACTATTAATCTTCCATCCCAGACTGACGCAAATTACATTTGCCAACTGGCAATTTTACTATCACGACTTCTAATTTTGCCCACCATGGACTGACGCAAATTGCAGCCGCCAATTAGTGCCTAAAACCACATGACTATATAGCCATACCAGCCCCTTGGAAATTTTTACTGTTTTTTGTACATTTTGCAAAGTCTGACGACGACCCGGGGATCCAGAGTCAAAAATTTACGGAATCAAGTTACCCTATTTTTCAAAGAACGTCTTTCCTTAAAATTATATTTCTTGGGATGCCTGCCTTTCAAGTTATCCATTATTAATGTTAAGCACAAGATGACCAGGCCCAGCACAGTTGCATGTGTGCGGTAGACAGGACGAGCCAAGTGTGCGCCTTTGAGATCCGCAGCATTTCGCAACTTTATAATGTGTGAGTGTGTGTGTGGGGGAGAGGAACCGATGTGGGCACAGACCGACTTCTCTACATCAACTTTATTAGCCCTTCATGCCAGCATGCCTTAGGGGTTGACAACGGCAGTGTAACTGACCTCCACGACGAAACCCGCGGGAAGACCACAATTAATTATGCATGCATAGTTCGCCACAAATACCGCGCGAGTCGGACAAGGGCATGAGTAAACACCTTGGCCTCTCTGCACTGTGCAGGTAGTGCCAAGGGCCACACCCACACAGTCAGCACTGGCACTTACACTCCAGGGACCAACCCACCCAGGCAAAGAGGGGACTCGATGCCACCCTACGAACTGTGTTGTAGGCAAGCGATGGCCGTCAGTGATAAAAAGAATAGGCGTTTGAAGGAAAGAGGTTGTTTGGCAAACAGCGTATGCTTATTCAGGAAGTTTCCGAGACTGGTTCCCCCAGCTCTTCTTCAGACTACAGAGGTACGGAAGGTGCAACGAACAATTAAAACACGCAGGAAAATCAATGGTCCTCTGGCGTGAGCGCTGACTGGCAGCAGTAGTGATTTATGTCATTCCGTATTTCTGTGAGATGTTTGTACATTCCACTAAATTTGATATGTCCGTAGATGCATAAATCACCGGAGTACATGAGCTCAAGAAATTCTCGGCCTTTTGGGAGGCGCAAGCTTCGACGATGCCCAATGTAAAGCTGTGTCCTGTATGAGGGCTATGCACAGCTACATCGGATAAATGGTCACATCTCTTCACTCCCAGTTATTGCTCGTGGAGGCCTCTGGAGACGAACCTTTCTTCGTCGCCCCAAAGAACTCATTCAACTTCAAATTATATCTCTTGGAATGCCTACCTTTCAAGAAAAACAGATGGTTGGGATATCTTGAGCATGCGAAATGTTATAATTAACATCAGGCAAGGCACCCTGTACTTTTTTAAGAGTTTAATTATGTTTGCGAATGAAAGCTGAACAATTGCAGCCACTAGATTCGAAATGCTGCCACAGAAAAGAATCAAATACGCCTATTTATTTGACTTCTTGAAAAGAAAAGGCCCAAATACGTCTAACCAGCAAATTCATGCAAATGCTCACTTTGTTGATGCAGTATGTACAAAAAAGATAATTCCTCAGGCCGGTGCACTCCAGATACCCATGCACCAACCGCAATATTCAGTTGGGTGGCGCGTACCAAAGTCTCGAGCAGAAATGGAGGGACGCGAGCCAATCCAAATGGGCTGAAACACTCGGTGACAACCTACTAGCGATAGCGCCAGGCCATTTTTGATTTTTCTCAAGCACTCACGATATTAACTGTTTTTGGCCACGTTCCTGTGCTCTGCATCAGATGATGATATGGGAAACAATTTCAAAAATACATGCAATAAATTCTGTTTCCCAAATAACTTATTCGACTTCATTTTGCCTTTCTTGAGATGCCTACCTCTCGACAAAAACATATGTTTTGGATATGATTATCATGCAAAATGTCTTTTTATATGTTTAGGTTTTTATGGAAAAACTGCGCAATCTGCTACTGAAAACGATTAAATCGGAGGGCATGACTCCCACAGACAAATTGAACTTTGCCTGGCGGGCTATTTTCCGAGACTTCGATGGTAACAATCCTGTTGGAATTAGTTTTCAGTCAGGTAGGATGTAAAGAAGGACGCATGGAGTTTTACTGCCTTCATTTGACTCGACAAATACCCTGAAAATCTACAGTTTGCAGGTTGGTTTCGGTAAAAGACCATTGATAGCAAGTACGGCTCGAAATTCCTGCAACATGCCGACATTTGCGAAAGGTTGATACTTAAACACCAATCGGCATTGAGTAAGGTTGTAATACTGATTATCATGTAGGTTTTTTTCCAATCATTTCAGTCACGGCAACATACTGGCTTTTTAAAGAGCTTCTTTCTGACCGCTAAAAAAGTATGTACTGTAAAAACTGGCTTCCTAGATAGCATGCCTTTTTATCATTGATTCTGACTGCCTAAAAAAATGTTAAATATATTTAATGGAAAACATACATGAAAAATTGTTTCTTTGACTTGTTAGATAGAAAATTACGCCTGCTTTAAAATTGAATACTTATGGGAAGGGTATGTTTCGGTTTTCATAAGGTTTCCAAATTGCCAATAGTAGCGAATATTCGAGTCCCAGGAACTGAACTGTTTCCAAATTGCCCAATTATCCTGCAACCTACCGACTGCTACACCTGAATGCAAGGTTCAAAAACTGCGTGTTGTGTACATCCTGTTTAAGAAAAAGTAATTTTTTGCCTACGGTTTAAGGAAGGAGGCACGTAGGTCTCACAAAATTTTGCAAAGATGTGGATCGTGCTGCATACAGTATGGGCAGTTGAAGGATACAAATGAACGAATGAATTTAAACAAGGCATAATTTTCTACCAAACAAGAAAGCAAACAAATAAATAAAACAAACAAAATAATATTTTCGTCCAAAATTTCCATGAAATAGATTTTAATTTATAAAGGTAGTCAAAATCCATGATTAAAATGCATGCTACATGAGTAGCCATTCTTACAGTACATACTGCTTATGTAGCCGTTTTTACAGAATATACTTTTTGCAAGTGGCCAGAAAGCAGCTACTTAAAAAGCCGGCATCCGCGCGTGACTGAAAAGACTTGACATTATACTGCACGATAATTAGTATTGTAACCTTACTTAATGTTGGTTTGCGAGTGATTACGAGTCTTTCGCAAATTGCGGCATTTTGCTTGCAGCACCCACCATACTGCACATGGGAGACTGTTTTCTGGCCGGGCAAGGCAGCACTGATTTATTTAGCATAAATTGTTACGTTGAAGGTTGGATATGTGCCTCATCTGGTGATTACTTCCAAAAATACTAAAATTCGTCCAAAGGTGACAGACTGGTGTACAACCTGTCATCCAAAAGTACGCATTTATATCATCTGGGAAGACTTAAGTTCTCCCCTTCACATTCGCTCCTTCCTCATCACGTCGCTTTTACGTGTCATCACTGGAGTTATTATTCCGATTTCGGTTAGAGATTAAAACTTGGGTTAGCGCGTTAGTAATAGTATCAGTACTACTAAAACTCAGCTACATTGCTAGTTAGTAGTAGTAGAAATAGCAATAACAGTTGCAGCAGTGGATTGGATCGGTCAAAGCAAAGGGGACTGGAATGACTATTTCCAGCTTATGAGCCGTCATCAACCACACATACACAATCCCAGATGTGGAACCCTCGAGGTTCGAACTCGGGACCTTTGGTCACTGAGTTTACTACTCTACAATTGCACCACGGGCTGGTTGTTTTGTCGGTTCAGATCAGGAATATGATGAATATGTGGGGATCGCCGATCTAGGTGTGGAAAAATGTACGTTCCACTAGAAGTAATAGCAGTCTCGGTCCCCATGAGTCTGCCTTGACACCTACTGAAGACGAATGAGGGTAAATAGTGTGGTAGTACCCGCACAAATTCTATTGTCGCTTAAGACTATTCAGGCGGTTTTCTGACCTGCATTGGAGAAAGCGGCCTACGTCTGAGCCCCTCCGGTAATCTTGACTCTTGTCTTGTCACCGGTTCAAGCGGGTTGGGGTTTCAGAGTGCAGAAGACGGTTGCGCGTCTATTTCACTTAAATCTAAGCCCTGACTACAGTTACCCTCCCTGCACCTCAGCACATGGTGGACTTCATCAAAATTAATGCTCGAAACAGAGGTAGCCCCAAGACAAATTCGAAGGGGGGAAGGTAATATTCCCGTGTCCAAACCCTAACCGTAACCCCTCATGGTTATCCTAATCCCAACCCTAACCTTATCGTAACCTGTTGGGACGAGCTAAAGAGATAGATAGCCTACGCAAGCAGCTGCGTGCACAGCAGGCTATCGAGCGGCCTACAGTCACCAAACACAACTTGCAGTCAAATCAATCGATAATACGAAATTTAACCTGAATGTCAGCCACCGAGTCCCAGCCAATCACGCCGGACGTAGCTCGAAGTCGTTTGTTGTTCTAATTTTGTGGTACCTGTTATACTCAAGGACTTGCGCTGACTTAATGAAACGTGCTTTTCTGATTAAACTCTGTCCTTCTTTTCTATGTTATGGGCTCTTGGGTTCAGCGTTCGTATTGATTAAAAGTACCAGACGCGGATCAGGACATAACCCTACCCCCAAATCTCTTAGCATTTGGCGCAAGACCGCTTGTATTCCCAGCCGTACCTGTTCTCGTGTGCCGATGAGGAGGGGGGCGTATAAGCGATTCGCATTTAACATTGAAATTCAATCGCCATACAATGCTTCAACCTAGTCCGCTGGGTAAAGCGTTCGAACAGAAGGGAAGTGCATTACGACACCGCCTCGATGGTAGTCATTGGAATTTGCACTAATGTCCTAATCAACGACGATAGAAACCACGGAAATACGAGGCCTGCCATTGAACTAACTGTGTGGTGAAATAAAAAAGGCCTTCAAATCTCAGGAGTATTCAGTTGCGGATCAGTACGAAATAGTACAGCAACCAGGCTTGATTGAGGATCGATCTGGCTGGAGCTCAACCCTCACAGGTAGTCCGCAGGCGTAGCGCTGGCTTGTGCATAAATTTGACCACAATGTATAGACACACACACACACTTCCTCCACACCAAGCGATATTCGCCCCCATCATATGACCAGGCTACTTTATTTACACGGTCGTGTGCATAGGCGGGCCTTATTTACTATTAAAAAAGTTTGTTGAGGAATGGGCACGAACTTTCGCGCGATCGACCTGTCCAACGTCGTATAAATTCCAAGTTAACTGAAGGCCGCTCACCATTAGCTGGAGGCGGATGTTAGGCAACGCAGTTGCTTGATTCCCGGCGAATTTGCGAGTTTCGCGCAGTTACGTATATTTTTTCATCAGTATTGCGCTTATAGACTGACATTTAGAGTCGCTACTCATTTCGCTTTCTCTCAAATATTCAGCACTTGTCAGATGAGATCCTCCCAGAAATATAAAGAGATTTCGAATACCGTCCTCAGGGAGAACACACACAAAAAAACGCATAACAAGCGGTTCGAGAATCCCAAAAAAAATGCGAAAAGCTGATTGGGCCCGACGGAAAATGAACCCTTAATAACACATATACAAACGCAGGTGTTCAGAACACAATTTTGGCGAGCGAACGCTTTCAGTAACTTCTCATCAGGCAAAACAGTTACAAAGGAGGTTTACAGTTAAAAATCTATAGCTTCTTTCTTGACATGCAAGGTCCAATCAGAGCGCGGAAATGTGCAGCCAGTTAGGTAATCGTTGGCCATGCCAAGTTGGGGGCTTGCACGAGATTCTTTTGTGCACACAAAATCGGTTTCCTCAATCGGGTTGCGGTTGCTTCTGCTGTTGCCAGCAGACGTTGACCCATGGACTTTGGGTAGTTTGGTGGGACCTTGTAAATTACCTTAAAGGCTTCGCTTGGGTCCACACGATGTCCGGTGTCAACCATGTGTGCGAGGATAGAACTGTTTATGCTTCTGGTCTCGCCTTTGGCTAGCCATGCCGGGAGGTGTTCCCGTATTCTTTTAGATAAGCGCCTACTCGCGCGACCGATATAACCAGCTCCACAGGAGCAAGTAAATGAGTAGATACACATAGAAGTGGTCTGAGTTGGCAGCTTATCCTTACCCTCACCGTGCAGTATCAGGTTGGTTGAAAATAACACCTGAATTTTCGCTGCTGGGAAGGTTTGTGCTACGGCTTGCTTGAGGCGTCTGCTTGCTGCATTCCCTGACTCTGAGGAATAGCGTCTTCTTTTCCACCGTGGGTGTGGTGGGCTTTGTTCCTTTCTCCATCATATTCTTTGTGATGAATCTGTCCGGATATCCGTTCCCTCGAAGCACGTCCCGGAGTTTCTGGAGCTCCATTTCAATAGTGTCAGCTGAGCAGATTTTTCTGGCTCTTTGCGTTAAGCAGCGGACTCAGTTACGCTTCTGTTGGATAAGTACAAAACTGTTAAAGTTTATATACTGTCTGGACCAGGTTTTCGTTTGGTAAACGCTCTTTTGGATGCTACCGTCAGGTCTTCGACTTAGGAGGACATTCAAGAAAGGAAGCGAACCTGCCGTCTCCACCTCCAAGGTGAATTTAATGGAGGGGTGTGCTTGATTAACAGTATGTAGAAGTGCATTTACATCAGTATCTGCTGGAGCGATGGTGAAGATATCATCGACATATCGGCCATAGTGTTTTAACTCATGGATCTGCTTGTTGAGTTGAAATTTTTCCAGTTTGCCCATGAAGATGTTGGCCAAGAGAGGCCCGAGAGGCGAGCCCATAGCGACGCCGTCTATTTGTCTGTACAGTTGGTTGTCAAAAAGGAATTTTACATTTAATGTGCATTTGAGTAATAGTTCCCTCAATACGTCAGATGGTATTTCTACGTCTATTTGATTTGCCACGACGAATTCGCAGATAAAGTCGACTGTTTCTGTTACTGGAACGTTTGTAAGCAGTGATGAGACGTCTAGAGAGATCATCATCATGCCGTTCAAGTTCATGTCCTTGATGCCATCGATAAACTGGAACGTATCATGATAGCTATGTGGTGCCAGCTATTAATGTATGGGCTTGAGTTTCTCTGCTAACCACTTCGCTATTGAATGATACCGCGAGTTTCTCATGTCTAAAATCGGGCGAACTGGCAGCCCATTCTTGTGGATCTTAGGTAGACCATATAAACGGGGAATGTGCGTGCCTACTTGTCGTAAATTTTCGAGGTCTCGGTCACTTAGAAATCCTGCCGTGTGTAGTCTTCTTAAGCAGCCGGTCAGGTGTACCTCTACTTCATCCGCACAATCTTTTTCTTTGTCTACCTTCTTAAAGTTCGTCGGATCTGATAGTATGGTCTGCATCTTGGTAACGCATTCCGATCTGTTCATTAGAACGACGCCTGTTCCTTTGTCTGGTTTAGTAACCAATATCTCCTTGTTTGCTCTCAGTTGTTTTAACTGGTCTATGTGTGCTTTTGTCAGTATTCCGCGATTTATTAACCTCCGGTTCAAAAACTGGTAACTACAATTCACCCGTGTTGATTTAAAGTGCTGGACACTATCAGCGGAGATCGGCTTGAGGTCATAAACTTGACTGTAGAGATTCTCAAATTTGGTTTCTAGGTCTTACTGAATAATCTTTCGACTACGTATGCAGAATTTGGGACCCAGTGATAATGCTTCGAGTAGATAATTCAGAACACAATTTTGGCGAGCGAACGCTTTCAGTAACTTCTCATCAGGCCAAAATTGTGTTCTGAATTATCTAATGGGAATTTTTGCAGCTTCGAGTAGAGTTGTATCAAGTGTTAGAGAAGAGTAGTTGTGGACATAGCGCTGTGTGCACAAAAGAATCTCGTGCAAGCCCCCAACTTGGCATGGCCAACGATTACCTAACTAGCTGCACATTTCCGCGCTCTGATTGGACCCTGCATGTAAATAAAGACAAACTATCGATTTTAAATTTAAACCTCCTTTGTAACTGTTTGGCCTGATGAGAAGTTACTGAAAGCGTTCGCTCGCCAAAATTGCGTTTTGAATTACCTAATGGGAATTTTCGCAACTTTGAAATGCAGGTGTGCTTCTATAAAAAGGTACAAGAGAGGCAAGCTTGAATGCAATAAATTTCAATCGTTGGTGGCTTAGATAAAAAAAAA
>JAYGXS010000005.1:59777445-59790488 GCA_036362985.1 Ligula intestinalis
AAGGGACACAGGCGTGTAAAAAGGTGATCGGGTAAGGAGTTGGCAGTCAGGCCATGGCCAAAGGCCGTTTGATGTCAGCAATCTGCCGGTCGAACCGCCAAACCACCCCCCTCCTCCCCTCCCTCTGCGAAACACGTGATTGGTTGCACGCCCGTATGTGGTTAAAACGGTAGGTTTCCTGTCCTGGATGAGGAAGAATGCTGACCTTGCTTGAACTTTGTTCACAAACAGACCAAGTCCACAGCCAAAAGGCTCGACTTCGTCTTATCAGAAGAATGGGCGAATGTGAAGAACTCTCACCCTCGATGCAGCCCAATTCGCGCATGCACACTTTTGGGGTAGTTATAATTTTAGCTACAAGAGCGAAGGGTGGACCATCACCATGGAAATTAGCTGACGAGCTACTGAATAAGCTCGTTCACAGGCTGCCATCATTTCGAGATTATCGGCACCTTTCATGCGGTATAAGGCCGCCGCCTTCCATGCCACGTTCGAGATACGGTAAACTTCCACAAAACATGGGCTGGGCTGGTGCAACGCGAGCGCCATTTGCTAACTCCGCTCTATGAATGTGAATGCTGGGCTTTGCGCACCGAAGATGAGCGAAAACTGGAGGTATTTGACCATCGCTGCCTGAGGACCATTCTCTGAGTTTAGTATACCGAATTCATCTCCAATGAGAGCGTTCGCACTCGCTGCGATCGTGTCACGAGGATATCTCTGGCCATTCAAGAAAGGCGACTGAGGTGGTTTTGGCACGTCTGCCGCCATCCGCCCCACAAGTTTTATTATGCTGCACTCGATCTGGCACCGCAGCCCACCTGGAGGCGTCGAATAGGACGACAACTCAAGTCTTGACTCGACACCGTGCGTCGAGACATGGAAGCAGTTCTTGGACATTATATCTTCGGTCGACATCGTCGCTGAAGAAGAGACTGGGTGGAGCTTTCCAGATCCACTGCCTCCAATCGTCACGCGTCCAGAGGTATCACCTGCGACACCATTGAGGCCGGCTAGATAGGGCATGATCACAGCCGTAACAAGTATAAGTACACCAAGCTAATCGACGTTCCCATGCAGGGCACGGAGATCAAGGATCACGCATGTAGTCTCTAAAAGCCATTCCCAGCATTACCTGTTTGAAGTAGACCATCTGCAGCCCATCGTGACATACTAGGATGATTTAAGAACCCTGCAATAAATGGTTCGGGTGGGAGTTGACGATAAACTTATAATTATGGCCGGGTCGAGCATGAGAGTGGATCAGAAAGTAAACGAGGCTCAGCCGCTATAACCGATGCAGTTAAAATAGGCCCTGTGAAAGCAAGTGTGTGGGCCGTAAAAAAACTGGAAGAAAGACATGGACACTGGATGGCTATCATGCTGTCGGGGATGAAGCCTGAAAATGAGGGTTGGCAGAGTCGTGACCCAGTTACAGTTCTACCGACATTGGGTCAATAGAACAATCAAATCAGAGACAAAGCAGATGTAATTACGAGATAAATGTAGAAAGCACACCCGCAAACCAGAAGAAGATTGCTTCAGGCGGAGTTAAAATTTTACTCCAGGTATTTCCTGAGAACTTCCGAAGATCAGTACAAAAGTGACAGGTAGCTACTTCCCGAGTTAAATATAGGACGCAGCTGAGTCACCCAGAGACGGCATAGAACGCACAAAAAGAACTCAGCGAACTAGATAAAAATCGAGCTGAGAGTAACCCATACGGCGTAAAGAAGAGCCATACTGCCCTACTTAAATAAAGTGGTGAAATGAGAAAGAAATAACGAACTAGCCTTGGCGTGCTTGCTCTCCATTGCCGCGTGCTCGGCGGCTCTCTCGGTAGCTGCTCGAGCGGCGGCTGATTGAGTATATGCTTCATTGGCTCTTTCTAATTGCGCAATCTTCTCGCGGCTTTCGACGGTCACGTGGCGAAGGGCTGTCTCCGCCTGGATCCGTTGTCTGCGTTCCTCGGCCAGTTGGACACGATGACTGTCGGTTTGCTCATTCAATCGGCGCAGCAACTCTGCCCGGGCAACGCTGAAACAAATTTATAATACCATAAACATGCATACTTATGTGTTTGTTAGTAGGTATGGTATATACGTTTATTTAAGCATACTTTAGTGAGAGCATATCCTCTCGCATCTGCAGGGTGTAAAGTTCCAGATCAGTTTTATTTGAGGGCAAGTCAATGGGTGCAGCCATTTCGGCAGCCGCATCCCTGCGCTTGCCCAGCAGCGTCTGGTAGTGCTCCTCCACCTCGAGCAGTTCCATCTGAGCAGCTTCTCGCTCTCTGGTTAATCGAGTAAATTCGGCCTCCGTGGCTCTGCGGTAACCCTGTAGGAAGAAGCACAAAACTTAGATGAAAAAGAATGACAGGCTAGTGTCGACTCAACACTTGTTAGATGCGTGACCCCAAAAGTCCAAACTCGACTACTTGGTACTGTAGTTCTGACAAGCACAGATTGTCGAAATAGCTGCAATTTCTGCACTACTGCTCGATATGCTTGCATTTACGTGCATTGTCTTTGTGTTGCTCTTCCGAGTTCCTGTAAGAAGCAATTTGCAATGCTAACCACAATCAATAACAGCGTCTGAATTCCCTATAAAGTATCTCTCTGTCGTTTTGGACAAGATTTCTAACACTATTTCTGTGAATTCTGTTGGTTAAAAACTCTCC
The DNA here is from genome assembly GCA_036362985.1 of Ligula intestinalis. Lineage (NCBI taxonomy): Eukaryota > Metazoa > Platyhelminthes > Cestoda > Diphyllobothriidea > Diphyllobothriidae > Ligula > Ligula intestinalis. Next base: position 59,780,126 of record JAYGXS010000005.1, read on the forward strand.
ATGTAAGGGGATGATTTCAAATAAGTTTACATTGTGGCGGACAACCACAAGGCCTCTCCTCCCTTCGTTCTCTGAAGCCTGCTACCCCAAAGTCATGTGTCGTCGCAAGCGCCTGTTCCACTTGGTGACCTGAAGACCACTTGACCGACTTCCAATCGCAGACATATGTGCGCACACAGGCACGCACACGCGTGTCCAAGTAGTCGCAGCTCTCTAAGGACCACTTCACACACTACGCCTTTGGCCAACGCAGCAGGTGGCCTTTGCAGGCAACATACCCTCGGGCAATTGTAGCACAAGAATGACAGAACACTTAAGCTTGCTTCACAGTCATGTAAAAGCAACTGTCATCACCCCAAACAACACTCAGTCGACTCCCTCAGGCCTGGCTGGACGCAGTCAGGACCAGCGTGGCTTCGCCAGTGGCCACTGCCACCTCAGACAGCAACTCAGGCTTCTGTACACAATTAGACCCTCATTCTGGTGACTCTTGCCTTTTCCCTCCAACCTCCTTAAGAACTTCTTGCAGGACTACGTTAGGGGGTAAGAGGTAGAGAGAGGTAGAGAGAGAGAGAGATGTCCTTGAACATGTCAGGAAATAAAGGCAAAATTGAACTTCCGTCCAAATGCCGCTGATGGCATCATTGTTGTAGTTCAAATAAATTGTAAGGGATAAAAAACATTTTGTAATGGGCGTACTGGTCGAACCGATGTATAGATACATATGAGAATTTACATAAGGATGGAGCGAAGAAAAATAGCGGTCTAAGTTCAAAAGCTCGCGCGAATACGCTAAGCTTGAAGTAGGTACCCGCAACCGAAATCGTTACGGCTACAATCAGTAGGAGAATTCAGCGCCTAAGTGAAGTTTAAATAGAGAGATAAGTATGAAATGGATCCGACAAAGCAAAGGGAGGCCGGAATGGCCATTTCTGGCTTATTAGCCGTCATCAGCCAGTCATACCCAATCTCGAGGGTTGGCACCTCCGAGATTCGAACCCGGGGCCTTTGGTCATTGAGTTTAGTTTGGTATGTAGTATAAATTGGCTTTGCGCCCTCTTTGTGCACAGCATCCACAGGAGTACTGCTCAGGGTCCGTAATGTGTGATAGAGAGCAGCAGACCACGACTTTACTAGCCAGCCAAGACTAAAATTTACAGTGGAGCCTCGGGGGACCAACAGCCGCATTTCTGAGGGTTTCAGGAAACGAGCGGGCCATTCTCGCGCCTGCCCCCGCCCCACCCAAAAAACACGTGCCTGGTAGTTCTTTAACAGAGCCTCCATCCTGGAGGACAGCTGATCCAACGTCTCCTCAAATCCCGCTGTCTTCTCCTCAAACAGGGTGCGTTCGGCCTTCATTCGAGTCTCCAGTTCCTCCGTGGACTTCTTCACCGAGTGCAGCTCCGCCAAGGTGGCATTTAGGCGGTTGTTTGTCGACTATTTAACCAAAAGAGAAAGGGGGATATAGGGTGAGGTAAAGAGTAAAATCAAGTTTTGAATTTGTAAAAAGAGTGTGGCAAATATGAAGGATTTATGGCTTGTGGACAAGGGCCACTTCCCTTGAGTGGGTCCCCAACCCGCCCCTTAACTCGCCGCTATAGCACTGAGTCCTCAGCGCTACCCACTAGCAATTAAGCATGATTTGAAAGTTATGTGCTGATTGGTAATTCTTAGAAACGTGGGTAAAATCGGCAAATCGGGTTTGCGTGACCGATCCAGGCAGTTTCAATGTCGCAAACAAGGACGAGCTGTGAGGTTCCGACTTCTGGCAAGAAAAACGACGTACTTAAAGCTCTCTCAATACTATTTATAACTACCTACTAAGTTCATTTCAGTAAGCAGGCTCTATTCATTGTTTACACAATCGTGAATTGCAGATCTTTTATGAATTATGTTTCTGCTGGAAAGGTGGTCTTCGATCGGCATGCTTAACAGAGCAATAGACCTTCATCCTGCCTACCAGGCGGTACGCAGATGGTTCGCGTCAGTTAGAACAAGGTCAACAGGATGGCGAAGCAGATACAAGCGTGGAGTACAACTAAGATCAGAGGAAGATAGGAAAGGGGTCGGCCAGGGATCAGGTGGAAAGCGTGGATTGCTACCGCGCACACGAGGTCGATATGAGCTCATGTGGACAGCAACGAGTTATAAGTCCGTCGGTGGACGAGGAACAGGCCAGTAAGCGCACTGACGTGCCAAAAATTACGACAGCCGCAAAGGGGACAAAGGTCACACGAGCCCCCCAGCGGTCAATCTCATGGACAGTCAGCAGCGAACAAGCAGGTCAAAGTTTCGGCGCCGAGCACGGATAGAATAACAGGCATGCAGCGAGACTGAAACAGTCCCGGAAAAACAACCTCCAGGTTACTCTGACTATGGAAACCAGTGAATGTCCGAAAAGTCAGTCACAATATAACTCGGTCCATGTCCTTGAACGTTCTTCTTCATCTTCTTTGGGGGATGATGAAAACGACATTATGTTTAAACGGCTTTTCTTGCGTACGCTCACTTTTAGTTTTGCTGATTTATATTTAGTTTTTAGTCTCATTATTTTAGTTTACTTTCCTTAGGATTTAGTTCTACTTTTGTTTGCTATTTAGTTCTACTGTTTTGGTTTACTTTTATCACGTTGTTGATTTTTTGTTTCATTTTAGTTTAGTTACATTAGTTAACTTAACTTTATCTTATTTAGTTGGTTTAGCTCATTTTTCCTGGCGACATGGGATTGCGTTATGAATTAAAAATGGGGAAATAGATAGCTTTCATGGTTTTAATTTAATCTCTAAACGGTAGTTTATTTGAATAATTCCTGTTATTAGTTTCTAATTCTATTAGCTAAACTATTTCAACTACTTCTTTCTTTCGACTGATACGCCCAACGCATAAAAAGACCCATTACCAGCGGTCTAGTAAGACGGAGACCTGAGGTTTCCTGTTACTGAACTGTACCATTTATATGTCCCCAGGAGTAATAGGTAGAAGGAGGCGAAGCCGGTTCTGGTGGCAAGAATCTTTATTCACGATAATACAGAGACAGCAGAATGAATCCGGGGGTCCTTCTAGACTGTTCCTGGCCTATCGCACAAGAGGGGGAGGTCTGTCGTGATTTCCCACGCCGCGGGACGTTCTACAACATTTTCAGTGCACGCGGACGTTACGTGTGCTCAAGCGCGCGCGCGCCCTGTCTGCCGGGCATCAACTGGGGTGCACTTCTAGCTCTAGGCTCTGAGTGCGTAACCGTTCGCGTCCCCATAAAAACCATACAAGGAAACTTCTTCGTGCGAGATAAGCCAGACAACGAGGCTCTAAGAGCACGAGGCTTTTGCCAAAGCGTTTCCTTTTTATACGCACTATGCCTGATGTGGTAGACCGGCACAATACGTGACAGACTGGCAGAAGGCGCCGACACGCCCTACGGGAGTGAGTTGTATTCAGCCAATCTCAACCCCCTCCCATCTCCCCCGCAACAGATCACCATCTGGATACAGTTAAGTTGACAGTGCGATGGTCGGTTTTGACGATGCTTTAGCAGACTGAAGGCGAAAGCGACGACTTATGCATGCAGTGGTTTTGAGTGAGAGTAGGTTTGCACTGCAGCTACCACATTCTTCTTTCACCCGCCCGCGCCCGGTGGCAAGAAGACCGGAGACGACATCCGGTGCGGGTTGAAGGCGTGGCTGGAGCCATCACACCTGATTCAAATGTTCGGCATTTGTTCGGAATAACGCCTGCCGTGCACTGACCTGGCTCCCGTATTGGTCCGTGGCATCGATCACGGGGCCTGCTTACGGGGGCGCGCAGTTCAGTTAACCAGTGGATAGTTAGCAAAAATGGTTTCGGAGCGACTTGGCGGTTAGCCAAATTGTTCAGATCAGGATCTCCTTCGAAGTCTGAAGGCTTCCCATTTCGGTACTGCTTTTAGATTGCTCTCTGGCCTACTTCGAGCAATACCTATGCAGTATCAGTTTATTGAGGAAAAGATAAGTGCGTGCCTTTGAGCTCCGAAATGGCAACAAGGTGGCTAAAAAAGGCATGGATACAAAAGAAAAGTGGGAAAAATACTTCAATTGCATGCTTACAAGCGTAGAGCGAAAATCTGTTGGCATCTAAATAGTAATAGATTATGACTACTCGCTTAGAACGAGTAGTATAATAAGTATGTATAATACGCGTCCTCGTGAGTCAAATTGTCTCTGGTGAATGAAGTGTTCGGTGCATGTCCAGATTGCTCTTAAACGTATTCACACAGGTGGAGAGGACAATTGCCTCACAATTTTTCACACCAGCATATCACATGTGTTGCTGTAAACTTTGCATCGCTGTTGTTTCTCGAGGAATGTCAGTGAAAAATGATGAACTGTTGATGTCTTACCTTGTTCGGAAGGGCCGTCTTTTTAGCTAATGCTAGGACTTTCGTGGGTACACTTGCGAGTGATAGGCGAGCGAGTGGTGTAATTAGGCAGCCAGAACAACCACCGCTAGCTCGGGCAAATCACGCATACCAAATTACCGGTTGGTGCCGAAGCAGCTGTCATCCCCACCTCTCTTAAGCTACTACCAACGCACAATCCGGCCTCGCTTTAGAAGCTCGAAGACACCAAGCTGTCATAGCGCCACCTGCGAAAAGGCGAAAGATTTATCCACAATTGAGGGGATGCCAGAGGAACCGCAGCAGACGCGTCTTCACCTCGTTCCCACCCACCCTCACGGCGGCCAAGGTCTGCTACACCAATCTCCCTACGGTGGATCGATCTCCCCTCCTCTCCGTCTGTTTTTGATGACGGAGCAGCCCCCCCCCCCCGGCCATGCTGCTCCGACTTGTCCTCACCGCCGGGATTGAGGCCCACCCATCGTGGCTCCTGATCCAACAAGGGCTACTAGCCAGTCAGCGCCATCTGCTCCTAGTTGAGATGTTCGCTCTGCCCCGTGCGGTTACACACCCTTGCAAACCACTCGACTAGCTTTCCGTCTGATAACCCACCTGGGCTTCGTTGCCCGACAGTTTGACTTGCAACAGTGGGCTTATCATGGTCGCATCTCCGGTTCTTGGGAACGTTCTCCCGACTCCGAGGTCTCCTCCTCGTATGGTCCTTCGGATGTAGATATTACTTGCCATAAATGCCATGGCTGCCGCCAACATTCACAGCAGCATGCTGGTCCTATCTTTCACATACGTTCCCCCACGAGCGACAGTTTTTCTCCTAAAAACCACAAATGCCATTCTATTTTTGAATTCGGAGCCATGACCTGGGAGTTTTTTTTTCACCGTCGGTTCTTTTCGCTCAGTTACACCTGCTGGCTTTTTTTAACTGACATCACCACATGTGAGTGCATAACTTGAAAAAAGCGAGTAGTCACCAACAATTATGTAAACGACTTCTCTGAAATGTTCGGCTGTGCCGATATATTTCTTAACTGCTATGCACCAATAGGGAACCCAAAGGCGTTTGCCTATATTTCCCTGAAAAAACTTGACTTGAACTCATTGACTGCCTTCCCATTAATTGACACACCGCGATCTTTATGCCCGTGTCCTTATTCACCACTCCCGCGGTCTTTGTTCCCGGCATCGTGTTCTTATTGGCTCCCTCGTTCTATGTTTTCCGCATCGTGTTCTTATAAACTGGCAGGAACACATCTGCGTCATCCACACGACTGCTCTTCTAAGCACCCTCCTTTTGATTTCTACCTCGCATTTTCTACCTATAGTGCATTGTTTATCTTACTGTTGACTTCTGTAAAACCAGCCATACACAGACACACCACCGAGTTTCTGACCGCGATGACGAAACAAGCGCTGAATCAGAAAGACCAAACATTACTAACAGTTGGTCTAGTGCTAAATGACACGGCCTAAGAACACAGGCCTTCTGCGGTTGCCAAATTAGGCATTCTAGAAATCCAAAAATGCATCGCTTTATTAAACCTGCAGATTATGAAGAAAGAAAACAATAAAATTGAAGGAATCAGGTAATAGTCCGGAAACTCCATCAAGCACCACCCGACCAGTACCACCAGCCCCCAGAAATATCAAAGCAATCTACTGCTCGAAAATTACTGAATTCCAAGAAGAGCTTGAGATGTCTGGTCAACACGATGCAATTGATGAGAAGACTTATCGGTTCACGATCAACGTTAAGGTTGGATGATGAAGGGAGCCGTACCTTCGACACCCACAACGAGCAAAGTGCTCGAGTACTCGACAACTCCTGAATTCCAAACAGATTCGGAGACGCCCCATTAACATGATGCAATCGACCAGGGAGCAACTGAGGAGCTAGACTCGTCAGCGAACGAAATACGTAAGTTAGGACGATGAAAATTTGATTCAGATCTTTCGATGGTCTCAGCAGAACAATCACTCCCAGTTATGGACACTACTTGCATAATGACACAGCTATGTTTGGAATCAGAAAGTATTCGCGTACCCCATCAAGCGGTTACAGTCAGATCTCGTTACAGCCATCTAGCATCATGGGACAAACTTCAGAGAAGCGTAGCCTGCATCCTGCGTTAGAGCAAATATCTGCAAAAAGCAGACACAACCACACGACCACAGTGATTATAAAGATCGTATGATCAGAATGGTTTCCCTATGAAAAGAAACTCCTTGAAAAAATACCTTAATCGATCCGCTTACACGACACAGTGCCCAAAAGGGATCACTACACAAAGTGGCTCGTTACCATAGCAAGTCGAGGCGCCATGCACCAATTGTTGTGGATAAAGTTTTACGTGTTAAAGAATAATTACAGAACACGTTTCCTCCGCTGAAAACTAAACATCCTATCATTTTGGCGTCCCAATAATTGGTTAGGCATTTAATAATTCAACACTACTACCAGCTGAAAGTTCAAATGAGACGAAAGCAATTTTCTCCCAACCATAGTGACCACGTACTGCATATTTCGGGAACCCCGAACTCGCGGGGGGGGGGGGGGTTGTGACACTGTGTTTATTTGCCTGACGTTTCTAAATGCGTCTCGGATTCACCTTCAGAGACATAGTCACAGAAGAGTAGCAGATACAGTTTTTGTGTGCACGGGGTTCCGCCGTAAAATTTAAGCGTACAGAAAAATTGATAAATCTCCTGCGTGTGTTCTGATTCGTCGCGTCAGCCATGACCATCTGGCCTTGCGGTGTTGGCATAAGATGATGCCAATTCTCAAGTTGCGGCTCATTCGACAATACCCGGCCATGCATTCAAATTTGATGAGGCCGAAATTCTCGCAAGAGGCAACAATCGAGTGAACCGAGAATTACTTGAGTCATGGTTCACGAGCCCCCAATAAATCAACAAATGTAACGATTTACCCAATCCATATTCGGTGTTAGGACTAAATTTGGCCAAAGCAAACCGCCATTCGGGGAACAGATGGGCCACCACATCATCTTATGCCAACACCGCAAGGCCAGATGGTCATGGCTGGCACAACGAATCTCAATACACTCAGAGCATTTATCGATTTTTTCTGCACGTTTAAATTTTATGGCGGAACCCTGTGCACACACAAAAACTGTTTTTGTTACTGTTCTGTGACTATTTCGCTGAAGATGAATTCGAGATGGATTTCGAAACGTCAGGCGAATAAACACAGTGTCCCAGCGATCGAGTTGTCTTCTACTTTTCACTTCGAACATACTTTGATTAGTGGACTGCGCAACTATTAAAAAGCACCTGCTGAGGAATCTTCCGTGGTGACACGATAGTACGGCTGTCGATGTCCGCGCATAGCGTGGTGGTGCAGGAATACTGACTTACAAATGGATTCTTCTGAGGGGATAACAGACTTGCATTGCATCTACTGCATCTGTAAGAGTCTGTCGCCTAGCGCAACGGCGTGTGACTTATCCTGCCTTCGCTTTACAGGGTCTCTTCTCCACGAGTAATTATCCACCCCGCGCGCTATTGGCCTTTCTCACGCTATCGATCAACTCGCTGCTTGAAAGGCGTATAAGCTCCAAGTCAATCGATACTCCCGCTTCATTTGATTGGCTGCAGATGGCAAATTGCACGTCACGCAGACGAAGCGACACAAGAACCCACAATTTCACAGACACAGGTGGCGTACAGACATAGCTGGTAGCTAGCTCATCAAACAACCTTTGTACGGTTAATCTTCTTGCAGTAAAATTGTTCCTACCTGTCAAAGGCATATTGTGCTCACCAGAATATTTACTTTTTTTCGCCGATGTTTCAGACAGCTGGGTTGGCTGTCCTTTGTCAAAGCGCGAACTGACTTTATCGATCAGGACTGCAAAGTTGTGGCTGTGTGTGTTGGCTATGGATTGATAGATGTTTCTCCGTTCGCTGCTTCCCTGCGTGTGGATTTTCGCCTAGTTCGACGAAATTTAGTGTTACAATGTTAGCCGGACCAAATGCTAACAACGTTTGGAGGTTTTCCTAGGGCGTCGAGCTTAGCCAAATGCCTTTGTTGGTTAGCTCTGACAGCATAACAGGCGATGATTGTCCACGCGAGATGACCTTCGATTGCACGCACGCACGCACATGAGCGTACGCAAGGCACAAGGCCCGAGGTCAACTGGTCGCGTGACGTTATCCCAATGCGGCCAACCTGGCCAAAAGAGAACGCGCAGACAATCTCGTAAAAGCCACTGTCACCCCTGACAGGGAGAGTTGAAGCCACATCGAACAGCGGACGCCAGTCCGCTCCCAATGCCGGGCTTGCCTCGAGGCGGGACAAGGAGTGCGCTGGAGATCAACCCAGCGACAACAGCCACCTGAGACAGCTCCTCCGGGTTTTGTACACAATAAACCCTCCTCCGGTGGATTCCAGAATTATGCCCTTCTTATTGTGTTGGTAAAGGAGACATATGGTCGATCACTAAAACAAAATTTAGTTTTTCCTGAGCTTTCGAACTCTAACAAGAGCCCATAGCCAGAGGTGGAGAAACAGTAACAAATGTGGAAGCTACTTGAGGCGTGTATACAATAACTAAAATTTTGAACGTGCAGAAAATCAATAATTGTGTGTGCTGCCGACTTGCCACTGAGGGCTGTGCTAGCCTGTGCCAGTAGCTCGAAAGCTCAGGAAAAACTAAATTTTATTCCAGTAATCGACCATATGTCTCCTTTACCAATAGAAATTCCTGCAATACGAGTATGCTCTCGCATCCTTCCCATTGTGTTCTTCCTTGGGGATTTCAACAGGGCGTAATTCGACGGTGACACACGTCAGATGTCATCGGTATAACACTTGAGGGAATCAATCTCTGTTAGGAGGGCCCAACACTCGCGCCGTCCTCGAGGCAAAATAACAAGGAGAGAACACGCGAGACCCCTGCTGACCAGGTTCTGAGGTCACGCATGACGAGGGCCACGATGGCTGGAGGCATGATGGCTGCCTGAAGAGGGCACTCGTGGAAAGCCAATAGGGGGCAATGACTACTGGCCTTTAAATATGCTTGAGACGCGCTACCGACGACCCGAGATTCTGCTGCTGGAGACACTGAACGCTGTCGATCGAGGCGACAAAACACACGCTGCCGAGGGACACAGAAGACAAAGCTGCCGGACACGCAGAAGACAAGCAGATGTACAAGCACAGGAACACACAAGATTATAACAGGAGGGGAACGCGGACATAGAGACTAAGGCGGAGACATTTCTGCTCCAGTGCATAGCCATAGCTACAACTAACATCAAGGTTGATTCCAGTGTGTGATTTAGGCAAGTCTCAAGGCAAAAATTGTGCAAGATGCCTCTGGCTCACCGTGTGTTCTTTGTGCAGAGCACGCAGCTGATCCTCCAACTTTTGACACTTTTCGCACGGTCCTACAGGCGGCTCAGGTAACGGCCGCGCGGATGGTGGGGGTGAGGGTTTGTGGTCGTCCAGGGCGGGGCTGGCCGGTTCAGCGGAGGCCACTGTCGCTCCTCCACGGGACTGCGCTGTCCCGTCACCACCGGCGTCTAGCTGGGAGGCGGTGAAGTCACCGGGGTCACTGGCGGCGGCGCTGTGTGGGCGCAGATTGGCCTTGGGGTGGCTGTCCTGAGGAGGCCCAGTCTGGCGGGGGCATTCGGGTGAGGCATCGTCAGATTCCACGGCCGAGCTGGAGGTCGAATTCCCTGTATGCGTACAGATGTTTCATAAGGTAATCGACAACATAGAGATGGGGAAAAAAACAGCACTCCTCAGCCAATCACCGTTGGCTTAAAGAACACGCTCGTACATGACAGGAAGCAATAAGTGATGAAAATGGTTTCCAAATGCAGAAAGGAAAGCACTGTTATTTTGCAGCGTCGACTACCACGCATCAGAGTGCCCAACCTATTTCCAACACTTGAAGTAGCTAGACTAAACAACTGGTCATACTACGGGAGAGTGTATATGTTAGGACGGCC
>JAYGXS010000005.1:59795488-59816026 GCA_036362985.1 Ligula intestinalis
TTCCATTGCTATCATTTTTCTTTTTTAGTTTTTGATTAGAAAATATTGCAATATCAGTAGCCATCAGTACCTCGAGGCAAAAAACGTTAAATTGTGTAAGACTCTTGCCCAACTGGCTCCGCCTCGAGGTCGAAGGCAACTTTTGCATTCGCACTGGCTCGTTGCATGAAGGCTTACATACAGGGTGGTAGTGCGACAAGCCAACAGCCTACAATAGAACGGTATCTACATCGGTTAGGCTGGAGCGTGAAAGAAAGGTCCCAAAAAAGTTGACTATATCGGGAGTATATGAATAGGTACAGGGATGGAATAAAGGGAAAACGTAATACTTACCTCCCACAGTCAAACGGACTCTCGATCAGCATCTGTTCACTTATACATGTCCTTATTTTTTGGGGTTTTAAAAGACCACGAAATACTCCGGAAATCGATTTAAAGACACGATGGCTTGTTTTCGCAGATAATCTAAACGCTCAGACACTTAAAAAGCTCTCAAGTCGGGCGGCAAAAACAATCCACAACATCTAACGCAAAGAAGTCGAGTGATCGAGAAGATTCGATCGCTGGGACAGAACTTTTAATCGCCTGACGTTTCAAGGTCGGTCACGGATTCCACATCAGAGAAATTAGCATAAACAGTAGCAGAAACGTGTCCATCGACAACACGTTATTGCCAAGGCACCTTTATAGAAACCGGGTCTAAGGCCTCACGGGAGGGCAAGGAAACAGGGCGAGAAAAGCCAAGTTTAAAGGCCGCAAAAAAAATAATATAGCAGCATACCTCCAACTTCAGCACTCTGTGCATTCGGTAGAAAGGTCAAATTGTTTGGAAACATGTGACACCGGATGGGCCAGCGATCTATCAAACAACAAAGTGGGATAACCAGCAGTTAATAAGTCCGGTCTACTGAACATAGCAATAAAAGAACATGGGCAAAAATAATACCGAGACGCAGATGGTTCCATAAGACTACGCGTACATCTAAGCATCCGTATGATAAGCTAAAAAAGACGGAACAATCCCTCAAAAACAAAAGGTATATGAAAGAGTAATCAAAACGTTTGAGCGAATTCGATGGCGGTTTCTGCTTCATGCAAATTTTCGCTCAAAAACACCAGCCAAAGCAGCAATAACGTTCAAAGGGCACATACGTCGTTTTGGTACAGTGGCTTGATAAGATGAGACATGATCCTGAGAGCGCTTCAACTCAATAGAATGGGGTTATATAAAGCAAATTCCCTGGTCTGCCAAGCGAGTAAGAACTGGTCTGTTCACTGTTTAAGTTCGTTTTTAAAGACCCGAAATTTCTGTTGACTTTAGACCACTCGTCTTGCCGGCGATGGGAAACGTTTGCCCTTCGAGGTATCACCAGCCCTTTATGTTTACCTGTCCAGGTGAGTGCAGCTAGCGCGAAAAGGCCTGGCGTGGCCCGAGACGCCAAATAGGTGTGCCATAGGTCCTACCTTAGAAAAGAGCCATTGCTGTCTGACCCTCAGGCGGTCAATCAGCCGCTCCATATAACGAGACACACATTGGACTGACCGCGCGGTCCAAGTCATGCCAATAGTTGGCAACCTTCCGAGCTATGGCTTCAAGCGTACCGTGATACCTTCAACCACATGAGATTGTTTAGAGTAAGGAAAGAAATGCACCGAGTCGTCGAACTCCCTCTCGCTCGACCACCGCTAGCATCAGGCCACCGTCCTGTCAAGCCTTGTACACAAAGCATCTGCCCGTAGTCCATGTTATTAGAACATTCCTTGTCCACTTTCGGGGAACTCCATCGTATTTATGAGGTGATTTACGCTAACTTGTTCAAAAAGACTCTCCATCTCTAAAGGGAACAGCTTCATAGTGGTGGTAGTGCGATCGTCAATTTCGACGATGTCCACCGTGTGCTCCACAACAGAGTACAGAGCGAGCGTAGACTTGCGCAGAATCTACCTCACCCTCTCGCTTCCCTCACCAACCTGGGCTCAGTCTCAATACATAGTCAAGAAGACCGGAGGCGGGCTTGGACTCGGGATCGGTCGCCCCTCCAATGTACGAAACAACGGCACCCAGTTAGGGTCCCACTTACGCGGAAGTGCCACGACGGCCACATTAAACCGCCATTGCAGCCTGACTCTCAGTCGGCCAGTCAGCCACTCCACACAACGAGACACACACTGGACTGACCGCGCGGTTCGAGTCATGCCAACAGTTGGCAACCTTCCGAGCAATGGCTTCTAGCACACCAGTAATAGCTCCAAGCGTGTCAGGTTATTTATATTCAGGAAGAAGAGCTGGGCCGTCAACCTCGCTTCCCCTATTCCCATTCCCTGATCCCAATATTATACGTGATGTCATTTCTGGCAGATTTGCAGCCAAACTGCAAATAAACATAACCGTTGTATCACCATACGTTATAGCTCCTGTTTGTGACTATGAACACTTTGGTTGAAGGGCCTATCTTTATTTGGGTTTTTGGAGGTTTTCTATAGTGAACTCTCTACGGATTAGTTATGGCATTTCAGCCATTGATTTTGGAAAATGCAATTCATGTTGTGAGCCGCAAACAGACTGTTCGATGGAGCTTCCACATTCATTGATGCATCAAAAGATTGTTCAGGAACGAACGACAAAAAAGTAGGTTTCAACATCTGATCCAAATGAGCTTGAGGAAGTTTTTGAAATCGCACTTGCCCCTGCATATTTCACTGTCTTCACCGAAAAGTGGCGCTGACACAAATGGTAGCATCAGTTCGTGTTGAAGGGGACTATTTTATTCAGGCAAGCTTAGCAAAATTTGACGATAATGACTTAGTCTGAGAAAAAAATGTCTTGCTGAAGACGGAAATATTTCCAAAACGGAGAGCGTGTTAAGGCTAGATGAGACAGAGGAGTCTACTAACATGATAGCAAGTGCGGTTGATAAGAGAAATTCAGAATCCACCATATCCTCTAGTCTATTAAGAACGAGTATTAACGAAGGCGGTTAGTTTGAACTGAAGCATATTCAAAATCCAATAATAAAATGGAATTCATATGTTTGAATAGTTTGAAAGTAATAGTTACGACCGTGTAGCGCAGAGACGACAGACCCACGAGTAGTTGTTGCATTAGGAACCAGCCGGATCTATTCACAAAAAAATTAACTGCTGGGATGGATTCGTTGTGGTTTAGAGCACACACAGTGCCGTACGATTCCATTTGACCCAATCGTTTTTCGGTCGGGGTTTTCTCCAAGGCTGTTGTAGCTGTATGAAAAATTACTCATAGCTAGACAGAAAAAGGGGCGCAATGGAAGCAACACTCAAAGTCGCAGACCGCAGAAGACTTCATAAACTCGAGTCACCAGCGGGTCGCATCTCCCACAGGTCACGTCTAATCAGCTCCGCAGTCGAGATAAAAGGACTCTTATTTCCAGCTGAACAAATTGGAAATTCTCCACGTCCACTTCCATTGACTCCCTGCCAGACCCCACTCAAACTGTCTCCCTCTTACAAAAGGCTGTCCCCCCCTCGTTCCACTGAACTGCATGCCAAGCCCCCTTCCTCCAAGAATTCTGTTCCTGTTGACCCTTTTGTCTCCAGTCGCGTGCTCACTGGTGTTAAAACTAGTCCCCGGCCAAGCACCACTTAAGTGGTGCTTTAATGTTGTCCCCACCCCCTGTTCGAACTTCTTGCCTTTTAACCACCCTTGCCCACAATGCTTCCGCCCCCCACCCCTGCAGCAAGAATCCACTGTTACAACAGCTACTCGGTATTGCCTCCCCTTTGGTTCGTTTGCAGCTGTCACCGCCACTGTCCTCAAAACGCTTGTAATCTTCCCCCCCCCTTGCCGGCACAGTGTGGTCTCTGTTCATGTCACCTCCCACCTTTTCGCTCTGTTGTTTTCAGACCAATCCCAAGGCCACAGAAGTGGCCTCCTGTAATCGTATAAAAGAAGAGCCACGCACCCTCTCCCACTAACACACACGAGCTTTCCCAAGACTAGTTTCGCCCTGCGCGGCGTTATTGTTGAACTTGCATTGTTCCCTTGTATAGAGTCAGGCGACTTGGCCGACTCCCTTCGTTCTTGACTTGATGTATCCACTGTTGAGGTTTGTACTTTGATTATCCTTTACTATTTGTTTAATAGTACCGTACCACCTTGATAGTTGTTATCACTGGTTTGGGCGCACGCGTGACTGCTGGGTACAGTCAGAGAAGTCAAGAAACGAAACAGGGACGATTTGATTGCTCCCGCGGACAAAGGACGGATACCTGTGGTCTTGGACAAGTAGATGAGCTACTAAACGATAGCCAGTCATACAGTCGTCAAACCTGATCACATGAAAGCACTGGTGGACAAAATTACCAAAAGCCTAAATCTAATGAAGAAGTAGCAGACAATATAAGAAAGCAACTGGCGGCAGATAAAACTACAAACATCTACTTATGGGCTAGTTTAATAGCTTGCCAAGCGAATGAGGAAGCTGACTGAGCATTCCGAATGCAAAGCTATATCTTTAACAATCTTCCCGGAAAAAATCAGGGGCGTCAAAATAGCCTCGAGGAAATAATTGCATCCTTTGACGTCGTCGCTCTCTTCACATCTATTGTTAATTAAATTATCAAGAAAGTCATCATCGTCCTATTTGAGAGAGGGTAGGAGGAATGAGGAAAACTTGTAAAAGGAAGCATGCGATAGAGTTACTGGACTACTGCTTAACCACTAGCTTTACATTTAACCGCCAGATCTATTGTTAAACATAGGAAACCCCCAATTGGCTCCCAGGTCTGTGGCTACCTTGTCGAGGCCGTCCTGCATGAACTAGAAACTCGAGTATTTATGCTCCACAGACCAAATCAGTAGTTATGTTAAATAGATGGCACTTGTTATCCTGCGCCGAGACGCTAAACGGGTCTTCAAAAGGCGATTAAACTCAATCTACAATAGGGAACTAAAAGGGTGGATAAATTCTTTCCTTGATGCCCAGGCGTTGATGGAGGAAGATGGAGCCCTGCAGACCGGAATTTTTCTAAAACGATAAACACGGCGGAAATCCCCTAAACCAAAAATAACCAATGCTTGTCGCATGAACATAGTTTCGTCTCGACACTCGACATATCAACCCAGTGCAACAAAGGTGCTGAGAAGCTGCGAAAGCCGAAGTCCCTGCCAGGTCGATTCCATCAAGCTATGATCGACGAAGGGGTAACGACAGAGAAGCCAGTAGTTTTATGCGGCACTGCTTCAGGTATAGGTTGTTTTTTTTTCAGCTGGGACCAGAGACACCGCATGCACACGTACACAACGTATACGGTACAAATACGGGCACTTAATCGAACGGAAATGCATAAGTGCTCCGCCCGCTAGTCTTTTGCTGGGAAATGAGCATCCTAAGAAATGAACTTACAAATAAGGCACGTCAAATGCAACCCCTACTCAGTGGATTTCCTAAAGTTAATTAAACCAGGGTTATTTTACAAGTAGTGGTCTTCGTATATGCCCTCAAATATAACATTTATAACTAGTTAGTTCACAAGCTCCATCCACTCGGGAAGAATTCAAAACGCTTCCCAGCAGCAGACTTGCCGCACTGTTTATTTTGTGGAGTGCCTAGCGGAGGAAATCCCAAGCTTCCCCACCGTATTTGGATGCAGATCCTGTACTTGCCACTTATCTTTGCTCAGAATCCAACTTTTTTTCTTTATAGTGTTATAAGCGACCAAATTAAAGCTTGCATACTGACTGATTGCATTGACTGATTGCAGAATACAGGAACTGGAGGATTTTTTCTCTTGGCTGAGTCAAAAGTTCTGACTGACCTAAATAAATGGTGCGTCTGACAGTATCAAAAAACTTGAAATGTTTCGTAATCTGAACTCTATCTCTTCAGTGACTACCTTTATTCTTGAAATGGAGGTTTATAGGCAACTCACAGCCACAGATGGATTTTTTACACTGAGACACTGATAGGGGACCGCATCAGTTGGTTTTCACAAGGAGACTGCATTAACGCACAATTCTGCAATATGGAGTAAAGCTCCCCTCTAACAAACAGGGCTTTGCTAGAAGCAGAAACAAATAACAAATAAATAAATAACAAATAAATAACCATTTTCTTTTAAAATATGGCTTCTTTTGACTGATTGCGACAGCGAATTGGGCAATAAATGTCCAAAGAGGCGGCTGATTCTAACTCTGTGTATCAAGGTCAACCAACGTAAAATAAAATTTAGCGCACGTGCACGCCATTCGAGTACATGTTTCAAGTTAACGACACACCACCAAACAGGGTTATACTGAGCAAAGAAATAAATAAATCTTGACTTCAAAGTAATCAAGTACTGTCTTCGTGTATGGGCTCACCTCTGCGATCAAATTCATGTAAGTACACTCGTACCCTGACACCAAATGCTTACATTTTTCCGGCATTTTAATACGAGAAAAATGTCCCCACCCCGATTGGTTGAAATACTCACGCGATGGAGCGATTTCGGGAGATGCCCGTCGGCGTCATTTGTGCGAGTGGTCTACGAGTGTCAACTTTCGAATGAAGTAAATGGGACGTTGACGGCGCATGCGTCAGCGAAGGCATAATTGATTATAAGCGCATATTATTGAGCACCCCGTCAAAATGTATGCGTACGGAGGTCGGATCAAGAATGTTATCGAGATTTTAGTAATTGGTAAACATAGTGTCTGCCTAGACGGGTTTTATCTTGGCGGTCACCGGAGCCTACCCAGTTTACTCTTTGTATTGGCATTTTTATTAAGTATTAACATATTCCCAAGAGAAAATTTAGCCAGCGACATCAGCAGGCTACCAATAGGTCACGAATTGAGGCGAATGTTCGCACTGACGGTCCTGGCCCTCCCTCTCTCCCCCCTTCCCTATGACTTATGATTGATCTTTTTTCCCTATAGAATATTACTTGCTTTTTTGATGATTTTAAGTCTGTAAACATTCCACCACGCCGATCTCACCCACAGTAGCGAGTCGACGGCGAAACCCCACAATTATTAATTATCTGCCCGTTCAAATTTTGGCTGTTTTGTGCACACGCCAGAACTAGCCACCCAATTTGTTGCTGCTTTTATTACTCTGAAGATGGGCTCCTGCAGGAGCCCGAAAGCTCAGGCTAATAAAATAATTATTCTAGTGTTCGAAAATTCCTCTTCTTCTCAAAATAACCAATAGGTCACACAGTTCTCCTATCAATGGCAGACTGACCATTCCCACCCTTCACTGGAAGCAACAAAACATCGCCAGCAGATAATGCCAGCAACGCCCGCGCTTATCTATACAGACATCAGGCAGGGCTCTTCATATGCTCAAATTAACGAAAGAAACATTCATTAGTTTTTCCTTACTCATAAAAATGATAAGGGTACCAGAGGACCGGTAAAACTTGACTACGTAATATCTTCTGTGCATTTCACTCGAGGCATCAAGGCTATTCCTAACGGGTGTCAATGTGGCATAATAAGGCAGCATAATATAGGCAAACATCTGTCGGCATAACGCTAACCAAGAATATGAAGACATATATATGTCAGAATATTCCGACAGCTTTAAAGCTGGCCTCAAGCATGCCAACATAATGGTAGCATGCAAAAGACTAGTTTACGCCTGGATTATGTTGGCATGCAAATATGGGCAGGTAAGAATTATGCCGGCAACACATTTGAACACAGGGCAAGGACGGAGTTAACTATTCTCTCATATATTAGCAAGTAGTTCGGAGGTACACCATTTGCATCGCAATCTGAAAATACTAACCGCTTATAAAAAGACACACTGGCACTACTGACTACGCACCAAGAAAAAATTACAACTTGCGGCTGGTCTGTCGATTCCTCCGTTAGAATTGTGGCCCAGTAAAACTTGAGTTCTAGGTGGTAGGGTTAAGATTCAATTCTATGCTAAAGGTTTTTACGTATTTTCCCAAAGATTGTGGAGAACTTTAATTCAATATATACGCGAATTGTTCATATCAAGTATGTGCGTAAGCTATAAAATGCATGCATTTATTTAAAACGGACAGGGAGTACAGGCAAAAGTTAAAAACAAAAATAGTTACCGAAGACGCAACCAGAATGTCTATGAATTGTTGCAAACGTGGTTGATACCGTTTATCGGGAGAAAATATTTACTAGCCTTCTTGATTGCATCCATTAATGGCTTGTTGTGGATATTCACATTGGAAAATACGGAACAGCTTAGTCAGAGTGCATTCAGAAATTATATGATGAAAATGAAAGGTCCGTCAGAAAAGTGGTCTGCTAAAGAATTTTCAATTTTTTGACGCCAATCCGTTGGCAGATGAAATTAGCAGAGGAGGAAGTGAAATGGTCAGATTATACCGTAGGCACTCGCAAATAATTATCATCTACATCCCTACCTAAATAAGATGCCGTATCAATTCTCTGGTACCCCTAGGCGCCTTTAATTCTACCGAACTTATCTATCCACCACTTTCCCCGCGAACAATGGTAGCCGGTCTTTCCGTATCCTGCCTGTCGCTCCAACGGGTTTGATCTGACCTTTTCACTTTCTTCTCTGTTCATTTCGTCTGACAACGGATTATTGTCACCACTTTGAATATTGAGGAATAAACCGCAATTTTCCCTACAAGGCTTTGTTTGCACGAGAAAAATTTCTTAAAAATCAGTCAATGTCTGAACTATACTTTAGGTCACAAATGCAGTTCGTACCCACACTCGTGCGCTTGATATTGTCCATGTTCGCATCTCCTTACCTATTTACATTCGGACTCCCTTGATTCCTTTGATAAATGAAGGCAATTCTTCTATAAGGGGCTTAAAACGCATTACAAGGCCATCTAGGCACCTGATTATGAAATTTATCTTAGGACTTTCTCGTTAGGCTGCCTGAAAATAAATTCCTCTGACGAAGTGTCTTACAGAATTTGCGAATCGGGATTTAATACTTGAGTAAGGAATATGTAATGGAGTTTTAATGCGAGGTATGTTTTGAGGTTGTCTTGAAAAGGCAATTCTTTCTCAAGACCATGTATTATCAATAAATAAATAAAGAAAATTTATATTTTAGGCCCGGAGGGCCTCGTCATTGCACATCTTGTTTACTGAGGTAAAATCCCCTCTTTTAGCCTGTAATACATAGGGAATAAGTTAATAAATGCCAGTCTGTGCACGTCGGAGTGATTTTTAGGCATTTTTATAGCTTTGTTGCCCAAAACTGCACTTTCTCGAGGCATGTTATGCCTTTTGCAAGTCATGGCCGCCACTCCTGCATGCCATATTCTAGGTGTGGCAGAACGAAGTTACCGTAGAATTTGCCAGAAGACCTTTGTCGAAAGTAGAAATTCCCTTTTGATCTGTCACCCTCTCCTCGACTCCATTGGTTCTTACTTGTCTAACCGCAGCCAGAAATTCTAAGAAGGTAACAGCTATTCCACGGCTTAGCTGATCAAGGCGGTGTCTTAGGTCCTTTACTCTTCATTCTATACATAAATGAAATTTCTACTGTCCTGAAAAATTCACACAGTCTCATTTGTGCAGACTACCTCAAATGCATGTACTCATTTTCTAAGGACACGGCCAATATATGCGTTGATAAAATAAACGCAGACCTGCTTACACTCTCACGTCGAAGTGCTACCTGACAGATGAAATTTTCTCCATCCAAGTGTAGTTTCATGTGTTCGGTTCCCGCCAATCTACCTTGTGCCCTAGTCTTTCAAAATACTTCACTTTTAGAACGATCCACCATGAAAGACTTAGGTTTAAGTTAACCAAATAAACTAGCATTATCGCCTCATGCGTATCTAATATCTGCGAAGGCTGCACAGATATGTGGTTTTATATCACATAATTTCTCCCTGCTGGGAATGAATTTAAAACTGTATCATATGTATGCTCCACACATCCTAGAATACTGCTCTCCGCTCTTTGGTCTAATGAATGCCTCTGACCGCAGTAAAGTACAGAGGGTGTTAACTCGAAAAATATTACCTTTTCCTCGATCCACTATTTTTTATACAAAGAGATGTCAGTTAGCGAACAGGAAATTTCTTTTGGTTAGAAGACTCGAAGCGGGCCTCTGCTTCCTTTATCGCGTTAATTCTAGCCCTAACCTTCAAGGGATCAACGCTCTTATTCCCGCAGATAGACCTTATGCCACCCGTTATTCCTCCAGGATAATTGCACCCCCCTGAAATGCCTCTTCTCTGTCATCTAACTTAGCAGTTTTTAAAGCCAAATTACGTAAACCCTTAATATCGGAAAATATAAAGTCCTTCATATCCGTCTCCTTCCCAAACACAACCTTTGGAATTTGAAACCAGCCCCTGGTATTTGATGTGGTTCTATTCATATTAAGTTGCTATCCACATAAGTCTTTTTTATCTTCTATAGTGTGATATTTGTGACGGTGTTTCGTCCCCTACTCTGTTCAATCATTATTGCCGTTCTCCGTTTCACAACCCTGACGATGGGCTTCGCGGACTCTAGTCATGCTCATGGTAGTTCTGCTATTTTCGCCAGCTCGTTGCTGGACTCTGCAGTCGACAAAGCCACATCTCCTGCCTTTCGGGGATAAATAAATATTTTTTAGGCCCGGATGGCCTCGTCATTACGGTGATGATCACGTGATCTCTACCGTTTCCTCATCTTTTCGACTCTGTTGTCTGCGATGAACTCCTCCTGTCTCACCTGCCTGATGGTTGATACTGGAGACAGTGGGGCAGTGTTACGGTGGTGAACGACAGCCTCTGCTGCTATATGATTTCGCCAACGACAAGAAGCGTTTTTAGCCCTCATGCGTTCTCATCTACAGTCCTGTCTCATTGTACTACAACAATCCTATCAACCAACCTCCATATTTAGAGAAGTAGTTTTGGCGAGGATTATTAGTGAAGCCAAGGCTGTATCTATTCCCCCACCCAACTGCTTAGAGTATTAAGTGGTTAAACATTTACTTCTTGGCTAGGAAACGTAAATTAATATGTTGTTGTGGCGGAATTCATCAGAGAAATTTTAAATTCAATAAGATTATACTTGTTTATGTAAACTAAGAGATTTAAATTCAACCAACAGTAACCTCTATTGCGTAGAATACGAAATGTAGTCGAGGTATATTTGATCTTATGCAGGCAGAATTAAAAATAAAATGGAAATTAGTCCTCCTACAGGTCGAATGTAACGAAAAAATTTAAATTTAATCTATCGAGCATTAAAAAGTAGATTTTTATTATAATTCGACGGGAGTTTTTGGCCTCTATAACCATGCTGGCCGCAGTTTTTTTTCCTACGTTTTGTATTTTTAAGTGGGGGTCCACCGAACTCTGCCCCCGCTTAAATGGTAGGAGTTTTTTTTTCATTGCTTCCATTTAAGTTCAAGTCAGGTCGGGTCAGGTTTTTATTGAGGGAAATATAGGTAAATACCTTTGATGCCCTATTTCTACAGTTTTTTAAATACATTTGATCTACAGAACATTTCAGATTAGTGGCGTTGCCAGAAATTTGAGGGCCGACAGTGAAAAAACTCCTTAGGCATTGTTCAGAAGTCTAGGGGCTTGAATGCCTTTTGAGAGATTTAAGGAGAAAAACTGTCGCCCGGGGGAGGGGGGGGTGCAGTGTATATTCGAAGCTGATGGCCTGTGCTAAGAGTGTTTGAAGCACGTCAGGGAGAGTCCATCGCGGTTTTCGCCATGATACCAAGGGTCCCACGCAGAGAAGTTTGCGGAGGTCACGCGAACCTCATCGAGTGTCGGCGATGCGCCCATCGTGCACCCTTGTTGGTTTAACGAGTCTGCCTGCTAATTGACAGAAAAAATATAATCGGTAGTGTTCTAAACAAACATATTACTGAAAATTAGCGAGTAGTATGTTTTATAATGTGATTATTCCACAATTTGCATTCGACAGCTGGCAGTTTATTTTCGGGGGCTCAGTGGCTATTTGTTCTAACATAATAGTGTAGTTAACATGCCTACAGATGCCTCTGACGTGTGCTCAGATGGCGACATAACAATGTCCGTGGGCAGAGCATTCCAGGCCTGAATTGGGAAAAGTTTTACAAATCCGCGTAGCCTCGGATCACAACGTTTGGTGGACTCGAAGCTTGCAATTCTTGTTATTCTTGACTAAAATATTACTGAAAATCAGTGAGTAGTATGTTTATATACACATATATAATTTCATTCTCGCCATATCCAATTTTAGTGGGCATTTCGGGTATGGAAATCTAAATTTCTCTTTAATCCATCCACAGATGGGGACATAACAATTTCCTCGGGGAGAGCATTCCAAGCTTCAACTACTCTATTACCAAAGAAGAACTTGCGTGTGTCTAGTCTGGGCCCTGTTATGCGTAGTTTGAAGAGATGTCCTTTTAAGTTCGTCGTTGTTGCTAACTCGAAGAAGTCGCCAGGTAGAAGACAGCAGTCCTGCCCGCGCATTATACGAAATGCTTGTATCAGATCGCCACGTAGCTGTCTGTAATTTAACGGAAATAGATCGAGATTAGCTAAACGTCTTTCGTAGGGTAAAAAGCTCTGACCGGTAACCACTTTGGTCGCGCGCCTTTGGACCTTCTCGAGGGTATTTAGGTCTTTCGCGGTCCAGGGTTTCCATGCTTGCATTGCGAACTCCAACTTCGGCCGCACAAATGTTCCAAAGACCTTAGCAAAGCAGTCTTTCTCGAAGGCACAGAAAGCCCTTTTGACAAGATAGAGGACGGACATCGCAGACTTGGGTACTTTTGCGCAGTGCAGCGAGGGCTTGAGAGCCGTAGTGATTCATACTCCCAAATCTTTCTGCGCGTCCACTTCTTGCAGTTGGGTGCCATTTAGGCTGTAAACCATGGGGTTCTGAGAGCTGGGTCGGCCAATTCGTAGGATACTGCATTTGTTCTCGTTAAACGGCAAAAGCCAGTCTTGAGACCAAGTTTGAAGACGGTTTAGGTTTAGCTGCAAATGTTTTTCGTCAGCTGAATTTCTGATGACGTTCCAAATCTTAACGTCATCGGTAAACATAGCCACATCGCAGTCCAGTTCACGGACGGAGTCATTGACGTATATTATGTACAGTATAGGGCCAAGGACAGAGCCTTGGGGGACACCGCTCTCGACTGCAACGTATGCCGACTGCTGGTCACCAATATGGACAGTTTGAGAGCGAACAAGTAAGAAGCTTTGAATCCACTTCAGCAGATTTCCTCGAACACCTATTTGGCTGAGTTTTTGCAGAAGTCCTTGATGTGGGACGCTATCAAAAGCCTTCTTGAAGTTGATGTAGATTAAATGAAGCGGATTTCCTCCAGCAACTGCCCGAGTCCAGCGTTCCAAACAATGGAGCAGGTTCGTCACGCAGGACCTGCCTCTGCGGAACCCATGTTGCGCATCCGATAGAAGGTTATGCTGCTCTAAGAAACGCATCAGCTCTCGTTTTACTACTTTTTCCATAATCTTGCAACAGATCGAAGTGAGGCTGCTTGGTCGATAACTGTTTGCAGCAACCTTTCTGCCGCCTTTATACAACGGTGTGATCCGTGCGGATTTCCAATCGGCGGGTAAACAACCTGCGTTAAACGAGGTACTGAAAAGCAAAGAAAGCGGTTTGGCTAACACAGTTAACCCGAAAACCTACAATCTTCCAGGTCCCGTTTCTTAAGAGATTGGAGAAGTCTTGGAAGGCCAGAGTTGAAGACAAAGTTTATTGTGTACACAAAGGAATGGAGAATAGATTGAGGAAGAAGTGCGACTTGGAAATTACGACTAGCTAGGAAACTAGCCGCGTCCCAAGTGGGGCTTAGCAGTAGTAATAGTTTCAAGGGCTGCAGAGGAGTTGAGGACGCTAATTGGCCCAGAGAGATACAGAACGCTCATTCTTTCGATTGCCTCGCGGTTGGGTGTGCACCCCAGGGTAAAGGTCACGCCTTGCATTCAGACTTCAGCCAACGCGCTGGGTCGAGGGACTGGGCGAGACCACGTCGGTGCCATCTCGCGTTTGGCGACGGTGGGCTGCAGCACCGCTACTTATCCACTTCCGTACGAATCTATTGGGTTACCTCGATGTCAACCCACGTTATCAAGGAGTGAAAGTCTGCGTGCTGACACTCATTGCGGGAACTGCTCCGCTGGACTGGGGAGAAATCATAGCCTGTGGTCAATGGGATATGAGCGGTTGAGGACTTCCATATCGCTTCATGACAGGATGTCAACGATTAAATTGTCAATAGCGCGGTCACATGAGATGACACGGGAAAGAGGTTTAATAATGATTAAGGCCTGCCACTTCGAATTTGAGGGTTCATCTTATGTAGCAGGCAACCAGTTATCGACGAATTAAAGTTAAAAAGGTTAGTCCGTGTGGGAGGCCAGGTCCGAAGTGCCGGCTTGACGCAAGTCGCCGCATGGCGGTCTGTGTCTGGACGAATTGAGCCCAACCTACTAATTGAGGATTGCCCACTAATGCTTGCATCTAATTGACTGGATTGAGACCAGTCTACCTTGTATTGAAGCCAGGACTTGAATGCACGGTGCGCACGTTTGCCACTTTGAGGGTTCGCCCGTACGATGGCACCTGGCCGAGGAGGTGCGCCGAGAACTGCCTTCGCGCGAGGTCCAATACTCTGAGTTAACTTCTTGTGCGTCATGCGTTAGGAGGGACTCGGGCTACAGAGCCACTACAACCTAGCAAATCCTGCGCACCCATCAATAACCCCATCTCCAACCCTCCCGTCAGTGTGACAAAAACCATCAGAAGCATATTCCTGGCCGACTCAACACCTCCTGATCAATTTGATCCTTACTGGCGTCGAACCTGCATTACACGAATCAGCCAAAGTGAACTCTTTCGAATCCGATGCACGGAGGTGTTGGTCCTGACATTCATT
Source organism: Ligula intestinalis (assembly GCA_036362985.1). Taxonomy (NCBI): domain Eukaryota; kingdom Metazoa; phylum Platyhelminthes; class Cestoda; order Diphyllobothriidea; family Diphyllobothriidae; genus Ligula; species Ligula intestinalis. The sequence goes on from JAYGXS010000005.1 coordinate 59,810,344, forward strand.
CCTTCCGGAAAGGCCACCGTGCATACTGCAAACGCAAATGTATTCACCGCATGGGCCTTCTCGGCCAAATTCCCGAACAGCTGTAATAAATAAGCACAGACTTGCCCAAATCATCAAACAGTCTCCTCATGAACACATGCGTGACACATGCTTGACACAAGCATACCCATCGCTTCCCAATATCAGTGACCCTCAAACGATCCCTATCTGAGTTCGGAACTATCTCAACAATTCAAATAGCGGATATGGGACCAAGCAAACTCCGCACACAAATGTTACTTGTGCAGAATTTGATATAGCCTTGCTTTTTTCTTATACCTGTAAAACTGGACGTTCCGTAGTACAACAAAATATTTATTTTGGGTGGTAGTTGTAGTGGTAACTACGGTTAGATTTTACAAGTCAAACACTATGTACGAAATTAAACTAAAGGTAAACTGGCCGAAAGTGTGTCTAAACAACAGGCAACTATGTACAGCTGCAAGAAAAAAGGTAGAAAAATGAATAAAAAAGCAATAAAAAAGGCCATACAAACTCGCTTATGGTGATTCCTGACAGCAGGCATAGACAGACTTGTAGAAGGATCCTTCAAGATGTCCAGCAATACTGCGATTGCGGGAGGAATGTGCAGAGCGGAGTAGCTGAAAGATATGATGGTGATAGTCGTTGTCAATCAGGAAAAACTCGTAAAAATGCCACAGAAATCTGAAAAAATAGTTCATTGAAAGTCAAAGTTTCTAGATGTGTTTATTAGATCACTTCAGGTGAAGTTACATGAGAAAAATGAAATCGCACCAAGGCATACAAAATCGTTTTATAGATTCGTGTGTAGACTCTAAAAGTATGCAAAATCCTAGACTAAAAGGTACATTTTACGTTTATTTTGATAAAGAAACCCGTTTTTCTGGCTTTTTACACTGCTTGGGTTTATCCAATTTGTGAATTGTTAAACTAAACTGGTATAGGCAGCGGTCACTCCGAAAACCGCGACTATGGTCAGTCTCCACCTTGTCCCTCTAACAGTGTGTTATTTTTAGGCATTCTTCAAAGTTAGCTCTAAACTATCGGCTCCAATCTTTTCAAGATTACTTTCCACATCGTCGAGACTTAGTGCAGAGCTAAATCTGACCTTCGCTTGCCCCAGAACAGTGTTTTACAACAAGACGAATGTGAAACAAGTAGATGTTCCCGGATTGACGGGATGTTTTGGCATTCTTGCTGAGCATGTTCCTACCATCGCCAATTTAAAGCCTGGAGTCGTTGCCGTTACAGAAGAAAATGGGACTCTTAAGAAATATTTTGGTAAGTTTAGTAACAACTTTTTGGTACGAATTGCCTTTGGTTTCGGAGCTTACCACGTCATAAGCGTTCTTTGCTATACCGACGACGTTATATAGCCATGCAATCTCTTTATAAAAAGTTATCAATTGGTCTGCCTGTACTTCTGCTTCTCAGTTCAGTTTTGGGTGACTACCATTAATGGTAATCAGCAAAACGGAACAGAGGAAGTGATGGACTTGGCAACAGTTTACCTTTGCGTACTAGTTAAATGACATCGATTTCCCTAAAAGTCCTTACGCAATATAAGGTTTATTTTTAGTTAGCAGTGGCTCTGTCACCGTGAATCAAGATTCCTCTGTACAAGTCCTTGCTGAGGAAGCAGTTACCCTTGACCAGTTGGATCCCCAAGCAATCCGCGACGGCCTCGCAAAAGCTCAGTCCGAATATTCTTCTGCACAGGGTGATGAAGCCAAAGCCAAGGCGCAAATAAATCTCGAAGCTTTTGAAGCACTGGCGTCGGCAATCTAGATGTAACTACTAAAATCATAGGCTTAACTGGTTTTTGGTCCATTTTACTATGCCTTTCTAGCTCTGCTACAATAAAAGCAGTTCACCCTTGTCGGTCTCATTTTGCATATAATTTGTTCCCTTATTCGTCGTAGAGCCTCATAACGTTTTTTTCGGAACGTTTCATCATTTTTACTCGTACTGGCTAAGAATATATCACCCGTTTTTTTTATTATTCCCCTTTGCAGAAATCCTAAAGCTAAAACAGCCGATTACATTGAGCGCGTGGGCAAAAGAGCAGCTGTAGTTGTCTGACAACTTGTAACCTAAAGAATGTCTTCCTCGAATAGAGAAATAAATTTGCACAGCCAATGACCATAGTTTCAACCCAATGTGTACATGAAAAATTCGTGCACGTGTCACCGATCATTTACAGTCTTTTTCAGTTTAAAGTGTCCGAACACTATCCATTAACATTAGAATTGGCGTTTTTTGATAAAAAAAAGTCTTCAGTTATTGAAGAGGACAGTTGGTAGAAGCGTTTCAGACGAAGGAAAAAGATGAAAACTGGTTCCGCATAAATTTACACCTAACCGAAAGTCCCCCAATTTTTAACAAAAAATCATGCATCCAAGGGATTCCTCATAATTTAAGCAATAGAAATCAAATATATGAACCATGGTGGGTCCCCAAAACATCAACTTCATAGTCTGTAATCGATATCAGGCACATTTGTTTCGTATAGTTTTGTGTACTTCCTTAGGTCTTTTCATTCGTCTGCTGGTTGCCGATACGTCTTTTTTGGGTAGTGTCCTCTACTTCAGGCAGTAAATATCCGAGTTTTGAACTCGAGCCACTTTGCCATTGATTATTAACTGGTCATCGTTACGCGACCGCCGGCCAGGCCTCTTGACCTTAGCTCAAAAGCCTAGCGGAATCGATAATCCATTCTGCAACGTACAACGTGGATGTCTGCTGCCAATTTAAATCGAAATCCCCGGGTTAGGCGTGTCGAAGTAAAGATTTCGGGAATGAACACCCAGTGATCGCTATACCACAGCAGCTCAAGCGACTTTTCTGGTAGACATATTGTGGCGATTGCCTTTTAGATATAAACGAATCTTGCACTACTTGCGGAGAGAAAAATGATTAGGTGGATAGTGTACGGTCGACTGAAATATGCTTACCGAAGTCTATCGTCTCTGTGTGTGCGCCAACGCCAGCTGCCGAACAGCACGATTAAGAGACCGCGAAAACATCTTGCACGGTTTTGACGGCGTTAAGTTTGCCGACTGACTGATTTCGACCACGCTGACGATATCATCTGGTTGGTCTTGAGCTTTTGTTATTTACAGTCGGTAGTTGGATAGGAATATTTGACCACCAGTCTGCGGACCGTCCTTCGAGTCACATCTACCGACTTCGTCTCAAAGGAGACAGTCCGCACTTACTGCAAAAAATATGGCACTAAGGTAGTTAGGGCACGTTATTAATCGTCCGCCTTACGAACTCTCTGATCATGTCTCCAATCCGGCGCCGTTGCCCCCTGGAAGTGTTTGAGGTTAACACAAGACCTAACTCAAAACTTACCGCCAGGAAATATAAGTGGTTGTGTAACCTGCAGTACTTGGTCTCCGTCACCGGAGAAAATATTGTGTCAAGTTTTCCATATCCGCTGCCAAAGACCGTCCCGTTTGGAGACGTATAATACAGGGCATCATCGAAGTCAAAATTGGCACACCCCTACCGGTAGCCAGGCTGGTAGCTAGGCCATTTAAAAGAAGATTTACTTCGTATGCGTTAACCTTCACATTTATAACTCATGCGCGACGCAGATAGTCGAGTGATAGCGAATGGCTGGCGGCTACGAGGGTAGACTGCTACATGTAGGTAGCATTTGGATTGACCACTCGAGTATGCCCAGGCTAGGATATCAATTCTTATGTAGCTTCACGACTATCCGATGGCGAAAAGCGTGACAGGTGACAAGGATGTGGAACGCAGGGTAGTTAAAGCATCAGGTTGTCAGTATTTGAGTGGATGTAAGGTGAATGTTACACAATGGCTGTAAGGGACAACAGGTTACCCCAAGCGTTGTTTCGGTGATAACGACGCAAGAGCCTTGGAGAGCTTGTAGGTAGAGGCATTGCACTCGGTAATATTAGCCTCTGTTTTTGCAGTGTGGACGCTAATTTTAAGTAATAATCATTTCACGAAAAGGATAATGTTTCAATCCCAGCTCGCATGGGCTGTCGTATTTAAGTAGAACCCGTAAGCGAGCCCACTTCGATTAGTTTACGCTAACCTAGGCGGCGTTCCCCATGGACCTGATGGTTCACGGTCTTGACGGAAAACGTTGGAACTGAAGAACAAGGGATAAGTGACTTTTATGGACTGAGCCCCTTGGCTGTACTAGATATCGGAGTTCGTATCAGTGTAAGTGGATCAGATTAGGCCAATTTTCTTTGATAAGAACGCCCATTCTATTTAACTACGTCATTGAGGCCAGCTAGATCAGGCGTGATCACAGCCATAACAAGAAGAGAAGATTGACTGGATTCTCGAGAAGGCCCTACATGAAGAGGAAGGTTTTGAGCTTGCACCTGGACTCCGGCTAACTGATATCGACTAAGCCGATGATATTGCACTGCTAACCTCAAGCTTTGGTGGCCTAAAGTCTGTAGTGTCGCGGGTGAATGAGATCGCTATGTCGGTTGGCACGTCTATAACTTCCGGAAAGAAGTTATTCTCGAGCCGCATCCTTGAACAACAGAAGGCACCCCTAGGAATTATTGGCCATCAACTTGAAGAAGTAGACAGTTTTAAATACCTCGGGGCGAGGCTTCTACCGAATAGGCAAAGCAAGGGCGACATCATCTCCCATATAGATGCTGCTCGTTGGGTAAATCCTTAAAAAGCGCCTATGGATGCGACGCGACATCTCCATCGCCACTAAAATTCGTGTGTACCGTACATCCATCTGGCTAATCCTCCTCTGTAGGTGTGAATACTAGGCTGCATGCACTTAAGATGAGCGATGACTGGAGGTCTTTGACCACCGATGCCTGAGGGCCATCCTGCGAGTTAAATATAGCGACTTCATCTCGAATGCGACACTTCGCACCCGCTGCGATCATATCGCGAGTATATCTCAGGCCATCCAAGGAAGGCAATCGAGATAATTTTTGCACGTTGTCCATCATCCGCCCCTAGAGCGTTGAAGAGGATGGCAACTGAAGACTTAGTTCTACACCGTCCGTCATGACATGGAAGCAGTTCTTGGTCCTTGTATCTTCGATATCTGTCACTGGAGAAGAGACTGGGTAGGACTCTCCAGATGCGCTGCTGCCAATCGTCACACATGGAGAGATACCGTTCGTGACATCATTGAGGCCGGCTAGATCAGGCATGATCACAGCCTTAACAAGTACAAGTAATATGCTGATAGAAGTTCTGCTTAAACGTGTAAACGAACATCACTGCCAATTCTGGATCATTAGCCGTCTTCAGTCAGTCGTACAGGAGCACATGTTGTGGCAAATCGAAGCATCGAATCTGTGTTCGGTTGCTCTCCAATTGGCCCGGGCGGATCCATGTTCAGTTGGAATGAAACATGGGTCTAGATCAAGCTGAGGGACAATGTCTTCTAAGTCAAAAAGAACCCTTCTGGTCTCCGTTTTCTTCGCCAGGACTCCGGCCAACACTAGGCAGATCGTGTTTGCGCCAGTAAAAATAGATTTTCGCTGATAAAAGCTCACTTGTCGCTTATCAAATGAGCGCGAACTCACAAAGTAACTTCCAGTAATTTATAACACGACCCAGTTGCAGTAGTTAAGCCATATCAGGTTATTGCAAACACCACCAGTACATAAATGCAGTAGGACAATTAAAATCG
>JAYGXS010000005.1:59816426-59866660 GCA_036362985.1 Ligula intestinalis
AAAATATCGTCATCCTTCCTGCAGATAAAGGAGGCTCAACCGCCATCTTAAATAAGACAAACTTTGAGGCAAATATGCTATCACTGCTAGAGGACAGATCAACCTACAAACCTCTGAACGCGGATCCCACCAAAAAGCAGAATGCAACCATTGAAAAAGTACTCAAACGACTTGCAGAAACGAAGCAAATATCAGGAGATATTGCCAAGTCCTTAAAGCAAACCGAGCCAAACATAGCCAAGATCTACGGGGTGCCTAAGGTGCACAAGCTTGATGTACCACTGCAACCGATAGTTTCCTAAATCGGTGCACCTAATTATAAAATCTCGAAATGACTATTCCAAAAACTCCACCCCTGACAAAAGTTTGTGAAACATCAATCAGCAATCCCATGGAGTTCCTAAACAAATTGCAAGGACTTGAAATAGCCGCAGACGAAATAATGGTATCCTTTGATGTCGTCTCTCTCTTCACGTCGATACCATTGGATTTGGCAAGGCAATACACAGAAGAACTGCTAAAATCCTACGATGTAGAGTTTTCTGTATCCACCCTGCTTGAACTCTTGGATCTCTGCCTGGAAACGAATTTTTCGTTTGCACAAAAACATCACTCACGGATTAAAGGAGCCCCGATGGGATTAGCCATTTCAGGCTTCTTAGCTGAAGTAACAATGCAAAAATTAGAAGTAATAGCCCTACCACAAGTTAAGCCCAAGGTGTGGGTACGATATGTCGATGACACGTTTGTCATTGTTAAAAGAGACCAGCTCGAAACACTGCACCACACTATTAACTCAACGGTGCCAGGCATCGCGTTCACTCTCGAAAAAGAAGTTGACAACAATCTCCCATTCCTCGACGTCCGCATACAGCGGAACACTGACGGAACTTTCCAAACATCGGTTTACCGCAAAAAACGCACGCGGATATCATCCTGCACTACGAGAGCAACCACCCTGTTGCTCACAATTGTGATTGATTAGAGTGTTAACACTCTAATCAATCGAGCAAGACCACATTGTTCTAGCCCCGAAGTCTACCAAGCCGAACTCAATTACTTGTATAAACTGTTTTCAAAAACGGTTACTCCAGAGAGTTCGTGCGGCGATGCATGAGACGGCAAGAATTAAAACAGAAAGAAAAGAAACTAGTGGTGCACAAACCGACCAATACTCTGCAAAATAAGCTTGTACACCCTAAGGACAGGGTTAGCTATTTGGACAGACAGGAAGTCATTTACAAAATCCCCTGAAGCGGCTGCAATGCAGTTTATTGCAGACAGACAGGACGATCAGCCTCTACCCGCTTACGTGAATATCAAAGAGCGGTAAAAGCGCGCTATCACTTTTCTGAAGTCGCCATGCACACAATTGAAACTGGACACCAGTTTGTGTGGGACGAAACTCGCATTGGTGGCTCCTGTCCGTACAAGAAAGGCCGTGAATTCTTAGAAGCCATCAACTCCGACGACTTGTGCATCAACAGGCACGTCGAATTGGACGCGATGTACATCAACCTCAGAAAAACATGGAAGAGACGGCAGCCTACCCGGACTGAAGGAAGCCAAAGCCAACCACCACCGACCGCACAATTACATGCAGTCGACAATTAGTCCCCAACCGACCGCTTATTACATGCGGGTAACAATTATTTTCTTCCCCACTAACCGCATAATCACATGCGGGTGACAATTACCAATTGTTACCCCGACCCACTATATAAGCTCCTGTTAGCCATCATTGTGGATTAACTGTTTCGTACGATTCCCATCCGCCTGATGACGAACTGGTGAGACAGTGACGAAAATTCACTCAATAAACAACATTTGCCAAAGAAATTCTTCTACACAATTATACTTCTTGGGTTTCCGACTTTCCAGTTCATTTTGGATTATATTTGTGACAGCGGGAATTAAAGACCAAGAACCTCAAGTGGCAGGGAATAAAAACCGGGTTAGCTTCGCAGTACACAAACTAAACAAAACTCGATCCTACCTTTACAGTTGACAGTTCTATGGTCGAGGCAGAGCTAATAGAGTTTCATGGATTCTGCTTCTCCACACACGACTATTTGCGGCAATGGGTGTGCACATGAAGGCCACATACCACGGTAGAAGGACCACATATCAAGACTGGTTCAAAACTGAACTCTATTTCACTAACTCCAGTGAGACGGTGGCGTTGATACCAACTTTACGGGGTGAAATGTGAACAATATGTACTCAATTGTCTTCCCTAGAAGGTTTAAAGGATATGCATGGCAATACAACCTCTTGGACGCTAACGACCTTGAGAAAACAGCACGAATCTGCGCTATTAGCATTTCTTTGCTCACCTCGAGGTGAGTTTATTCGGAAAACTTTGACTGGCTTCGAGGGGTGACTACTCTAGTCTGATATGTGGCGATGAGACTCACCGAAAGACCAAGGTTGACACGTACGACACAGCTACACGGCCATGAAGCCCAGAGTCCAGCTGCTGTTATACTGAGGAAATGTTTACTGCTTGGTGACAGTTGTCCTTACAGAATGCTACATTCCACGGACCCCATTCCGAATGTGAAAATCCACTGCCGATTTTGGAGACCTGCAGGCAGCGCAGTCAGATGCAGCTGCCTCTCTGGGTTCAGTCATATGCTATGTTCCCCTTCGAAACTAACTTCTTTGTCGAGGGGGTTGTCTACTCAAGGGCGAATATATGTGGTCAAATCGGAAATAGGAAGGAATCTGTGCACAATGTTGTTCGGGAATTGAGCACCAACCATATAGGCTCCCCGTGGTATTGTAGCGGGTCGTGCCTGGCTGACTAGCTCGCGTCGAAGTGCACTTTCCCAAACGCTCACCGATGTGCTTTATCGACGTCTCGATCAGCCAATCATAGTTCTCGCATCTATGAGGCGACAAATGAGGAGCTTGCACGCGTGCCCGACGCAAGTTGCCTCTCTGCCCAAAATCTCCAGGCCGACCTACCCAATGAAAGATCTCCCTCTATCTGTCCTCTGGCCCGACTACTCTAAGACCTCACTTTGGCCCGGTCAACCTACTGATCGGACGTGTCTCTCCCGAGTCAATCTACTCTCATCTATTCTCCTCTTTCGTTGTGTACACAATAAACTCTTCCATCTACTCTGACCTTTAAAGAGTTCTCTTCTCCACTAAGTAGCCATGGTCTGAAGATCGTAGTAGCTGGGTTTGACTTACTTCACCCCCTGCGATAGTATTGCTGACGCTCAGAGAGCATGATCAGCATGCCTTTCTGACTCCGAAGGCGACTAAATTATTGTTTGTGTTGGCAGCCAAAAAAGTGGACCAAGCCCACCAATACGAGACCCGTGGTCGCTTTGGATACGAGCAAGGAGCAAAGGGCTGTTATATGGAGGCTCTGAGTCACGCCAACCACTGCGCCTTTTCGAATTTTTCAAAAGCCTCAAGTCTAACCCAATATTGGCACATCGTGATAAGAGATGCCGGCAACTTGCCTCATGCAGATCCGCAAAAACTAGACGCAGTTACAGTCGTGGAGGGGATGGTTGATAACTGGCAAAAGTCCACTCTAAAGGAGGCAAACTTTTCACATCAGCCTTTTCGACTGATCTCACTGTCTGACTAAAAATGCTTCTGGTAGATGTTGGAGAGGCGAAGATGACCCGACGCAGGCAAACCGGCACATGGAAGACAGATTAAGGCCAACCTGATGCTCAGTCTAACCCCCTAAATAAGCAGACGCAGTAGTCGCGGTTTTCAGGGCTCTTAGCTAAGGCAGAAGCCTAACAGAGACTGACGATCTGGCCACCATGCAAATAGTTTTGTTTATAGAGACCAAGACTTGTGATAAGTCAGCCCACCGAATCCAAACTTCAGCTGTATGAATTTCCTGTTTTCGCTTGAACATTGCGTGCCCGCAAACCCTCTTGCTACCAGAGACTATTGTATAAAGAACCACTGCCTATTCTGGGGGTATCTCCCATCTGTTACGCCAGCCAGCTATCCTAGGCTTCAACCAGAAGCATACGTATTCCCCCCAGAAGGACATTCCATAACGACTGGTAGATTTAGCCGATTCCAATACCAAGCTTACAGTAGAGAGCTAATTAGCACGGCACAGAGAATTAGTCACCACTCGTGCCGTCCTGGGGTCAGGATGACAAAGAAACCTCCACAACCAAAAGTGCGCACGCATCACACGATGACCACCTGGACAGGCCGCTCGCAGATGGGTCAAAAGGGAAACACAAAAGTAGCTTGTCCTTAAATAGGATACCGCAGACAGAAGCCGGAACTGTTCACAGACGACGCACCACTTGGCAGATACGCGCGGATATTCACGCAGAAACTGTTCTCTGTTATCCTGTCTGTCTCCTATTGCACACATACAACTGGGGTTCATTACAGAGCTACGGAGTGGACGCCGAACAACTACATGTCAACTATGTTGGGAACATCGTTAGCGGACAAGCGAGGGGACATGACGTTGGTGAATCGAGAGTCCTAGCTGGGCACACTTGGGAGACAGAGAACAGCCGCGACCTCAGCCGGCTTGAGCCGAAGGTCTACAGCGGTGAGTTGGGTCCCTGAACGGGAGCTGCAGGTGAAGAGATGCTGACAGTCATGCGGCGAGACGCTTCATTCGAGACAGCTATCGGGTATCAAAGGGTCGAGCCGGTGTTGCTACTGGCGAAGGAGTAGCCACTGCGTAGCTGCGCCAGGGTACAGCGAGTGACCCTCGGGAGTTGGGACATGACGTTGAGATGGGTGATGTGTCTAATAGATGCCTTGCCACAACAACAGGCGCAGCGGTGAGCTGCTAGTGCAGGACGATGGCATCTTGGTAAAAATAACCGTTTCAGTGACCTGAAGCTCATCCCAACTTCATAGATAAGCAGATCCATTATTCGCGCTTTTCAAAGCCTTGAACTAAGGAGACACCCTAGCGAAGACTGACGACTTGTCCGAGATGAAACCACACAGATGTGGATGGTTTTGTGTGCAAAGAACAGCATTTGATGCTCGAAGACGTGGGATTAGTCACCGCAAAAACTAGACGCAGTTACAGTCGTGGAGTGGATGGTTGATAACTGGCAAAAGTCCACTCTAAGTCCACCAGTCAGAGCTGGCATACACCCATCTGGGCAAAACCCGACGGCGATATCGCGACTGGATCACTAGACCCACGCTTGAGTTAGCTGAGGAGGCCGGCCGAGCCAGACTCACTGGCTCCCCCACTTACAGAGAGCTGCGGCGCCAAACGACAAGGGCCATCCGAGCCGATAGGAACGCCTACTGGAGCGACTTTGCCACGGAAACGGAGCGAGCAGCTACCAGAGGTGACACCCACAAGCTCTACCGACTCTTAAAGCAGGCCAGCAGAGGTTCGGGGAACACCACCGAGACTTTACTGGATCGCAACGGTGCTGTAATCACTAAGATCGATGACCGGTTAGAGAGACGGCGCGAGCATTTCTGTGACCACCTTAACCATGATCCCCCTGTGATGTCTGACCTGTCGCCCAATGCGGACGATCCCCACCATCTGTATGAGTGCAACACAGAGCCACCCAGTGTAGAGGAAGTTGTCTCCATTCTCTTGAGGCTACGCAACAACAAGGCACCTGGTGAGGATGACCTCCCGCCGGAGCTCTTTAAACGTGCACCCGAGGTTATTGGCCCCTGGCTACAACAAATATTTGCCAAGATATGGGACAGCGAAGTTGCGCCCTCTGAATGGAGAAAAGCAGTGATCCTCCCCTTGTTTAAAAAAGGCGACAGACGAGCGTGCAGAAATTACAGAGGCATAAGCCTTATCGATCTAGCGGCGAAAACATTCACGTCTCTTCGTCTCAAACGTTTCCAAACTGCGAGAGACCAGCGCACCCGCCCAAACCAGAGTGGATTTCGACCAGGTCGTGGCTGCACCGACCAGATCTTCAATCTCCGCCGTGTACTGGAACTGAGATGGGGTCACCAACAACCCACTGTTCTATGCTTCATCACCTTTGCTGCCGCATTTGACTCTGTTGATCGCAGTTTGCTGTGGAACATAATGAGGACGGACGGCCTACCACCTAAGCTTCTCAATCTCATGCAGGCATACTATCGTGGCAGTTCCACACGGGTGAGGACGCAGAACGGTGACACGGAAGCCTCTAGCGTCAGGACGGGCGTCCGCCAAGGTTGTGCCCTTTCACCGACCCTGTTCAACTATGCGGTGGATTGGATCATGACCAAAGCACTGGATGACTTCCCGGGAGTGCAGTTTGATCGCTCGAAATCGGTGACTGACTTGGCGTATGCTGATGACGTCGTCCTCTTTGGCGACAACTGTAATGCAGTTCAGCAGGCGTTGGACAAGGTCAATGAGCGTGCCCGATCCATCGGATTACGCCTAAACGCGACTAAGACCCAAGTCATGCTCTCCTGTGTGCCCCCTACATCTGTCACTCCTATTGTTCTCGACGGCGCTCCTCTCGAAAAGGTCGACTCGTTTAGATACATAGGCTCTTTGGTCACGGAAACGGGTCAAGGTGTCGACGAGGTTGTATCACGCGTCAACCGTGCCCGATCTGCCTTCTACCGACTGTGCGCTCCTCTATGGAATAGAAGGGAAATATCACTACGCACAAAGTCCCGTGTTTACCCAGCAGTGGTTCGATCTATCCTGCTCTATGGCGGAGAGACATGGCCTATGCGTGTTGAGGACATGAGGCGCCTTGAGGTGTTTGGCAATGACTGCCTACGCCGCATCCTTCGTCACCGACGCGTCGACCGAATTCGCTGCTCCGATCTCCGCCGACGCTGTCACCTGGACGCTCTCCTTCCACTCCTGCTTCAGAGACGACTTCGGTGGTTCGGGCATGCGTCCCGGCGTGATGATGGTGAGCTGATTCGTGACCTGCTTGTGGCGACGCCTCCCCCCACCTGGCGCAAACGTCACGGCGGGCAACTGAAAACTTGGACAGCAACGGTCAAGCAGGATCTGTCGTCAGTTTCCGGCCCATGCGTCTACGGCCTACGCCAGTGGAACCGTGAATGGATGGTGCTCTCGTGTGAACAGGCGCAAGATCGACGCGCCTGGACAGCTGTGATTCATGATGCAGTCAACGTCAAAACTGATGCCGGCTCAACCCGCCCGAGGTGAATGCCGTTACAAGTAAGTAAGATTAGTCACCGGACCCGATCTTATCTCTGGCCGTATGGACATGCGGGCTTGAAAACGCTTCGCCGCCAAGAGCAACCATGCATTCCCCTGGTAGTGTCAGCTTGCGTCGGCCAGCAATAATTGGCGTCGAATCGAAGCTTGAGTATTCCGCCCCCCAGCCCGAGATTTTTCATAACGACTGCTATATTTAGCGGGTCCGAATACCACGCGTATAGTTGAGAGCCTACAGGGTGCGCTCCGAGGGACTACATGCCAATCGTATTGTCAAATTGATGGGACATGACGTCGAGGTCGGGGAGTTATAGTACATAATCACCAAATAGCAACCAAGTTGCACGATTTATACTTCTTTAACTGCCGCAGGCGCTTTGGTGGCCGAGAGTGGAGATCAACAGAAAACAACTAGCCCACCATTGGTTGCTCGTTGAGTTCCTGTTTCGTAGTGACCCCCATAACACCTGTGAAGAGTTCGTCTCCCACCATTTGACGAACAATGCAACTGTTACAAGTGATTATTACATTTCAAAAAAGCATATGTATATGCGATATAAGAAACATAACCGGCAAAGGGTAAAAAGGCATATATATGTATATGAAAGGACACAACAGTGTGTCTGTGGATGGATGTATCTCAAAACCGTAAAATGACCAGTAGACGCACACAACGAAAATAACCTTCACGGTAAGGAGGACCGGACGTTAACACTCTTTCTCTTCAGTGAGGCTCTGAATGAAATGAGTAGAAAAGAATGAACTGGCGGGAGGGTGAGACGGGGAAGAGGGGGTGGGGAGCGTCAGTCGAGTTTCGTTACTCTGGACGGTAGTCATCATCACTGTCACGTCGCCCCCTTCTGCGGTTCTTTGAGGGCGCCACGTACTCATCCTCATCATCGTCTTCCAGTTCGCTGTCTCCACTATCAAACACGTACTGGGACCTCTTCTGCGTCGGTCGCAAAGGATTAATTCTAGGTTGGATGGGAGCTTGTGGCGAGTCCTCCGAAGGACCTAAGAGAAAAGCAGCCTTTTTTAAAAACAACCTTCAAAACACCTCTTTCTTCAGCATGCAAGGTCCAAACGAGCTGGCTAGCGAGTTAGAACGGCTGAGTATGCGCCTTCGATAAGACTTTTCTGACTATAAATAACTCGGAAATTCGTTGATGAACGTTCATTTGACCGCTAACGGGACTCATTCGTCCCACTCTGCCTTGAGCGTCGACAGAGGCCCTGACAGCCATAGCAGCTGGTAGTTTAGACAGGCTCAAAGTAAAGCGAGATAAGTGATTTCCGCTAGCAGTCAGGTGAACGTTTATTAATGAGCACAAATATTCCCTAACCTAAACCGGCAAGACAACCAGCTCGTGGCTCAATATTTAGAACACAAGCCCCAGGTGATGCTCCTCTTCGGGTTGGGTCATTTCTATAGCTCAGACAGCAATCGTAGCAGTTAGTTTTCTAAGCACAAACGTTCGCCAGCAACTCTCCATATCTTTCCTCCTAACCCGGCAAGACAACCAGTTCGTGGCTCATTGGCTAGGCCATTTGACTCTGAACAAAAAGGTCCCGAGTTCGAGGTAGGCACCACTTGGGTCTGGCTTACCAGCAATATTAACTTGAAAGTTAGTGTATTGTAGTCGAGTTCAGATAACTGCAGGCTTTCTCTTTTCTACTGCATTAACCACTGTTCTGGATGTACTAATGAAACGAAGAACAACCTCTGGAACAGTACCCGTCGGGTGTCTCCGTGATGCAGACATCTATGCATTTAGCCAGAACCTGTGATGGACGCGCTGAGAGTTTATTTTTCGAATTACTAGTTCGATAGGTAGCTAGGTTTCTTGATATAGGTCTGCAGTCAATTGAAGAACAGCGACACGCAAATTACAAGCCTTGTCTGACTCGCGAAACAAAACCTACGTCCGGTCTACACTAAATTCGAGGAAGTCAAAGTAAGACAAAGCGGTCCTAAACCGGAGAAAATATTAAGAAAGTTTATAAAAACAGGATGCAAACCAAGAAGTCTGGCTAACCTGGTTTGAAGATGTCTTCGGCTTCATCAACCTCGCCGCTGGAGGCGTCACTTTCGATTATTTTGGCGTGCTTAGCGGGAGCACGGCCAATGGTGGCCTTTTTGGTTGCACCACCACCACCACCACGGGAGCCCCCAGCGCCACCGCGGGCTTTGCCGCCACGACCGCCGCCGCGGGTTGATTTGGACGTTGCTGCCTGTCCGTAGCCAATGGGCCATCTGAAATGCAACAGGTCTGCGTTTGAGCAAAGAAGACTGTGAATGAAAGAGAACGTTCACGTCTGAGGTATTTGCATCGGTAAAGAGGGTTGAACACCGGAAGGAGTTGTTTGTTGTTCTGACCTTTCGGACTCCTAAAAGAGTCCATTTTCAGATATAGGAAGCAGCAAAAATAGGGTAGGGGCTAGTTAAGGCGTGTGTACAAAACAATTAAAGTTTGAACGCGTAGAAAATTAATAATTGTCTGGTGTGAAGCGCCGATTGGCCGCTGCAGACTATGTCAGTCTGCGCCAGTAGGCTTACGCAGAATGAAAAATCTGGAGTAGTATATTGCATCGCATGTCTAAGCTGCCTGTGTAATTACACAGGCCAAACTGAACGCATACTCGGATCGCGCATACACGAAAATGAGTTGACTGTTCGACGGGGTGAGGCATTATCGCAAGTGGCCGTCCACACCTACGAGACGGGTCACGAGTTCAACTTCGCAGCCGCGAGGACAATTGTCCACGCTGGCAGCAAGACAGGACGGACAGGAATTCAGTCAACAGATGTATTGAGCTGGTGTCCGCATAGGTTGCCCAACGATGGTATCTCCAGACTTACGGCACTGGTGTACAATTGGCCATCTGTCTCTTCCTTATAACGTTTAATTGATCCTTCCCCTATAAATGTTGCTCGTTTTCGTTGACGATTTTATTTCTGCAAATATTCCCAACCAACACGCAGATCTCACCTACTGGCGCAGACTGATATGATCTGCAGCTGCCAATCGGCGCCCCACACCAGACAATTATTGATTTTCTACACGTTTAAACTTTGAGTGTTTTGTACACACCCCTTTACTAGCCCCCCATTAGTTGCTGCTTCTCATCTCTGAACATGGGCCCTTGTAGGAATCCGAAAGCACAGAATAACAAAAAGATCGTTCCGATGGTCGACCCCCTTTCTTCTTTACCAAAGAAGACTGTCCTAACACTCCTTATACAAGTTATGACAGAGGGACTGTGCAAAAAGTGTTGCATCGCTCAACGGGGTTGCAAACGCAGCACCAACTTCCACAAACCAACTTACGGAGAATGCGGGTCAATATTCTCATATGCCAAGGGACTTATATGTCAGTAGCCCCATCGTTGTGTCTAACGGGAGTCGTGTTAATAGGGGTTTTATGGTTGGGTCATATCCCCGCAAAGAAAGACTAAATTAAAAGTTTAGCGTATAAAAGCAGAAAATAATTATTGAAATACTCAAAATATGCGCGTGATAATTGAAATGATCAATACATCTAAAAGGAAACAGAATCTTCGTAATATAGACTATATCGGAACTTAGAGACTAAAATAAAACCATGAAAGATAGACTTTGGACAAATATTGCATTACGATAAGCCGACAAGCAAACGTATATGGCTCCAAAATAACTAAAACGAATTGAAATCCTGATAACAAAGTCCTTGCGCTGCGTAAGGTCAAAATATCCCTGCTGGTTCTAGTACACTAGACCAATAAGGTGTTCCGCGAATCGCTACCTAGTCGGCGAAGGTTACAACCGCATGCGATTTCACCCAGTCATCGCACGGAATACCGCCCAGAGACCAAACGGCCCTGGGCAATACTATCAGGGAATTAAACCATCTAAAACTAATAAATCTAAAAGCAACTACGGGAAGCTCCAAATATCAGAGTTTATTAGCGCAGTAGTTAACATAACTACGCCTACTAAATTACATATAAAGTGGAGTCCGGTTAATGTGGACACCTCCGTTCCAGGCCGACTGTCCATATTAACCGGTTGTCCACATTAAGCGAACTGACCGCAAACCAGTTGTTTCTACGTATAAAAAAACAGAATTTTGCATCTGAATGAAGTTTTATTGAAAGAACATGCTCAGTTTTGATTGCTTTGGTGGAAACTTTTCTCTTAAAGCTCCCCTAAAGTTCTTTATCACAGTGTCAAAATTCTCTACATCAAAACCTTGTTGTCGATGCCCCGTTTCGAGTACGGCCAATGCCGCCCTCATTTCTTTTGATGAGACTGGGGGCTCGACTTCTTCGTCTTCCTCTTCAGACTCTTCTTCCTGCTCGTCTGGTACCTTCTTGGCATCTGCAACTGCTTCGGCGAGTTCGCTTGTCACCTCCTCCAGTGTTGCCTCCTCGGCGACTTCGGCATCGTCGTCGATTGAAACCCACTCTAGAAAACTCTCGATCCTGTCCTCTGTCACGTCTTCTGGGATCGGAATCGCGACTTCATTCTCTGCAACTTCCTCTTCAGTGGTGACGAAGCCCCCTTTCCTCCAGCAATTTACGATTGTCTCCGACTTCACCTTTATCCACGAAGTGCTCAACATCTGAATGGCCTGAAGAGTGGGAATAGCCTAGATGACGTATTGGCGGCCTCCTTCGACAACTGCACCCCCCAACTGTGGCGAACAGGACGCGGGAATACCCCGCCGCGGGCGATTCGGACTGGATTTTTGACAAAATCTGTGGGTCGACCGACCGGTTGACAGCTTGGTGCTGTCCACATTAAGCGGTGGCTGTCCAGATTAACCGGAGGATTTTACTATGGAGAAATTTCGTTCCTGGCCAACTGTCCACATTAAGCGGTTGTCCACATTAACCGCACTCCACTGTAGTATGTATATAAGTATATCTATCAAAAAACATTAGCATATTAGAATGTTACTGAATGTGATTTTGATCGGACGTTGGTTACACAAGAAGCTGAGGAGAAGAAAGTACTTAAACGTGTCTTAACTGGGACAGGTTAAAGCGGTGGCCGTTTTTCTCCTATCCATGAAAGAACAGTGCAAAGGGTAAAATCCAGAATCACATTTTTAAAATGACGGTAAAACGCTCTCGACTACCACCTCTACATAAAACAGTGTCTCTTACTTGAGGATCGGCAAATTAGTAGCTGTTAAACGAAGTGGTCAGAAAAAAGGACGTATGATCCATGCCTCGCAACATTTTGAAGTTTGGGTCAATTTCATGCACTTTTTAGCTTATGGGATTTTTACGGATGCCCTACACCCGACAGAATCACGGATTCTATCCAATACAGTTCGAGGAGCTACCTAACTTCCCGGCTCCAGCACAGAATCATTGGCATTTATAGGTAGAGCAATTCCAGGTGACTCCAACGTCAGAAATGCGATCTGCTACTGTTCTCAGAATTTGTAACTATGACATCAAGGCTGTCAGGATCTGAAGAAAAGCACAAGTTTTGATGGTCTGTAAAACTTCCGTTGGCACCTAGGCCTCAAAAGCAGCCCTAAAACTGCAGAGATTAAAAGCTTAGTAAAAATTCTGCAGCGGTGAACTTACTCGGTGGGAGGCTTGGCGGACTTCCCCTCCGTGCTTGCTCCAGCAGCCACTGGCGATTTCGCAGGACTAACAGCAGGCACCTCGAGCTGCTTGTTACCCTGGCCATGATCGACCGGTATAAATTCAGTATCCTCTTCTTCCTCAACTGCGTCCGAGTCACTGTCAAAGTTATATTTCCTGACGGCCTTTGCTCGGACCGGCAGGGCGCGGACTGGACCTGCGGCAATTGCTGGAGAGGAGAGGGATCAAAAGGGAACAAGTCATGTAGATGGGTTGCAACAATTGGCTGGAAGAAGCACCCTGCTAATCATAGCAAGGTCTAGTGGGTGCACCTTCATGACGACTGCGCGAGGAATACCAGTGTTGAGTAGCGGAAATTTAAGAAATAATCGAGGACAGGAGGTTCGGTTAAAATGACGGTATGGTCTGTTTGCGGCCAGGAACGTACATTGCAATGCACAGTCCTGTTCAGCTAGTGCACAAAGTCTCGTCCTACAGTTTTTTCTCTTTTTCCATTTAGGAAGTCAATGGAACAGAATGGGCTCGAGAAGACCGGATGATCATGCGCTACACAGCCCAGATGCCGCAAAATTAAAACATAATATATAGTGGCTAATCGTGGTGGACTGTCCTCTCTTTTTGCTCGTGAGCCATAGAAAGGATGATGATCCATGAATGAATCACTGATCCATTCGTCGCAAGCGATAAGGTCTACCACTACTTGGAGACAGAGGTAGTGACTTATAGGAAGATAGACATGCAAACAACCTACTTCACTACTTTCCTACATTTGGAGTAATCCGCTATCAAGAAAAAATCAAGGCGGGGTGGGCGTGGCGACTCACAGAACATCAGCCCTATGTCTACGTCAGATGTAATCTAACATACACCAGGAACAGACCTCGAAGTAGAGTCTCCAACCATAGTGAACCGTTGGAACTAGGCTCTGTTCTAAGATGTCTAGGGGATCCACGACGGCAGCAGCAGTAAAAACAAACATCCCACGAATAGAAGCCCGCAATAACTTTGATCGTGAGCTAGATTCCGACAATTATTACGAGGACGGCGACAAGTATGCCGACCTAAATGGGACGTCATTAATAGCAATGCGTTGTGAACATCGGGGGGCGGGAACTTTCAGAGGTTACGGGCCTGGGTCTGAAACATATAACATCGTCCATACCAAGAGAGTCCTTAAACAAAGGGGTCGATAAATAAATTCCCGCCACATAATTCGTAAGGTACAGCCTAGCCGTCTTTTCGTTTGAAGCCGGTACTTTAACGAGTGCCGACGGATATCCTACTATCATGCTAATACTACTCTGACCCACTTTCATCCTGCCCTCTCATCCCCGTTGATTAAGGTTCATCCCTGCCTCCTAACGAACGCTCGCTAATTGTCTACATTATTCTAAGCATTTTTATTCCTTTCAGTTCTTGTACGGCAATGGCAAGATGAGTTAAGCCCAATTCTAGGGTATTCGCTTCTTTCTCCTCCTCGACTGTTTGGCTCGTGCGTACTGAATCACACGACAGGACACCTACCCCATTCCATGACAAAAAATATTACGCACATGTGGACTTCCAAAAGCAGTCTCAAGTCTTTTGTCTGAAACCATCAGCACTGTTTCCTCAGCCGATGGGGGTGTAATGGCCTACCAAAAGGGAACCACCACTCGGGCTAAAAACGAAGCTTCGTGAAGTCGAGGCATTTAATGCTTGTTTGGGGTGGAGAGGGGAGTGTAACTTACCGGCTGTCTTGAATCCAAATTCCTCATCGGAAGTGATACTGCTGGCGTCGCTGCCTCCGCTAGAGTCCAGAGCAGCCCTCTTGGTGCGAGGACGCTTTGCAGGGGACGCGTGAGTGCTTCCTAAACAACAACAGTGTGAGTGGGATGGGAAGATAAACAGTGACGGTTAATGAGTCCAGAGACAGAACAGTATATTTGCACACGTAGTCCAGAATAAGGAGAGTAGACTGGTAGGAAATGCGAGAAAAATGTCAAAATGGCTAGATGCACAGTTACCTTTGGCGGCGCCTCTTCCACGTCCTCGACCGCCACCACCGCCCCGTCTAACCGCAGCGCCGTTAGTGGAGGATGCGGGCTTTGTCATCGCGGGCACACCCTCACCACCACTCAACCTACTGAGCAGAGGCGGGGGAGCACTGCCGCCGAACTGGCTGTCGTCATCCAGGTCGTCGAGGAAGTCGTCTGGAAGAGAAAAAACACGGCACAGTGAAAAACTAGCAGGGCAAATTTACGGCAACCAAAATACATATATAGGGTTCATGCCTTGCCAACGGCCAGTCGGCAACTAGTGATTGACTTGTAACTTTCACCTCCCAGTACGCTTAGGAAAACCTCGCCATCCCTGTGACACTACATGCAGGAGGTTGGCTACAAAGTGGGCTCACTAACGTTGCCCGCTATACAGCGCTCTGACTTTCGCAGTTTTAGTCTATGGCGGACGTTTCGTTGACTTGCGGATTTAGACGGAAAACAGGCCTCCAATAAAGTTGATACAGGAAACGCTATTGGCGGGTGCCTGCAATGTTGTTCGACCATCGATCTCGATTAAATCTACCATATGCATCAAACAGGTTGGTGCAGGGACCGTGACTGGAGATCAAGGGGGTAGATTTAAGTGATAGTGGACGTAGTAGGCACCAATCGCGCTCTTCACCTTCACCTGGAGCGTGAGTGTTAGTAGTAATCGTACTATTTCTGACGCTAGTATAAGTCACCGATGGCGCTGGGGCTCATACCTCTTCTGAATCAACTAAGAGTGTGGATTTTGGTTTATGCTATTGCGAGGAAATACATGACCGAGGTCCGGAGAACCTCAGGGCTTCCTTGGTTTCTGCCCTCCCAACTATATCCACCGGGCTGCGTCAGTTTCTACTACGTTTAGACTACGAGGACTGGGATACTGCGGCTTATGCTAAAGTGCAGACTCTAGTAAACAGGCCTTCTTATTTCTGGTACATGCTCCCTCAATTGGTTTGTCCAATAAGCTTGGTACACGGGACGCTAAAGGCGGGTGGCTGTAGTACGTAGTAAATAAAACTACCACATTATATGTGCGATATGGATATTTGTGCATGCTGTATAGGCAGTGTATTTGCATACGCAGTTTGAACGAGAATTCAAAATGTTTATGCCGTGAAAGTATGGTGGAGGGCTTAAAATATTCAGAAATAACCAATTAAATACATGGCTTTTACTTGGTGGAGTTTCACTCTTTGTGGTGGGTTCAGCAACGCAATGCTCGTGAGCGATCATTGTGTGTACCCGTTTCAGTCCATCAGCCCAAAGTTCTTTGCTTTCGTCGGAAGCTAACATGTGGACCTCAATTAAATTCCCCCAAACATGACCTTACGAGTTATCTCGCCGAAGCCCATAGAACTCGCCTCAAATTTTCATAGCATCGTTAGCGTCGAAAATGAAAACAGCTCGTTCCGAGTTCTCTACTCCAAGAACACACAGTACTTTTAGGTTTAGGTCGACTGACGAGGGTACGATCTTTTCTTCCCGAAAAGCCCTTTGTTGTAACTTCAGCGCAGAATACAAATGACCCAAGTTATAAAACATTTTATCTACAGACAGGCGACACTCTCTAGCCAAATAACTTTTTAAGAGTTGAAGTGAGTTCTTTTTTTTAAATTGCGACACCGTTGGCTTTTTTAACACTCATGTGGAAAAAGATACAATTGAGTCAATGCTTCTTTTAGGTTTTTATGGGCCAGCTAACTATGACACCGTTTTACGACAAATCTCCGTTGAATAATAATGGAATTAAACGGTTCAATCGTGTTTAAATCAGCACTTTCTTAATCGATACGCCAGTTAATTAGGTCAGCAGGTCAGTGGTGGGGGACCGAAAGGTTGGCTCACAATTTAAACGCATAGCAAAATGCTCTGTTAGTCAGAAGTGGTCCACACAAGCTGGTAAAGAGCACCGCAAAGTATGGGACAGAGTGACCACAGCACGCAACACCAAGGGAAAACAGATTAGCTATTGAGAGCGGCTAAAGTATGGGTGGATTGTGCGAGGGTGAAAATTACGTGAAGAAGGATACCAGCTATTCTGGGGTCGATCAAAAGTGAGTTTCTATAAACGCCCAATGACCTGATAGCTTGCTCACATCATTCGCTCAAAAGAAAAGGTTAACATTGGCTGCTAGCTGTTTTACAAAACCAAAAGTTCAAAGCTAGTCATAGCCGGCCAAGATGAGCTCCACAAAAACACAAGTGAAATGTCAGTAAAACCAACGGTGAGGAAAAGGTGTCGGTTGACTCACCAGCATTGGGATCACCAGCAGCGTCGGCATCTCTGGCTCTCGAGGCCTTCCGTTTGACAGCCTCCACCTTTTTGAGGTGTTCGGGATCAACTACGGGTAGAATTCGCTTGCCCAGGGGGTCCGGCAGAGTCTGTTTGACAGACTTCGAGGCCTTGCTTAGTACCTGCCTGCCCGAGGTGGTCTGCTTGCTCATCTTCTTCTCAGCAGCCTCAATAAGGCTCTGCATATCTCTCAGGCGATCTTCTTCGAATTTCTGCAAAAAAGGAACGGAAAACTGGATAATCTGCGATTCGACGGTGTGTGTGTCGTAGCCCATAGTTGGATCAGGAATCCTCGCCGGAATCCAAACTGGGAGTAGTTGGGAGACGGAGAAAAGCCGCGACCTCGACCGGCTTGAGCCACAGGTCAGCGGGAGTGAGGTGGGTGCCTGGCCGAGAACTGCAGGCGAACAGATAACGGCAGTCATGCGGCGAGACGCCGCAGTCGGGACAGCAGTCGGGTATGGATGGGTCGAGCCGGTGTTGGTACTGGCGAAGGAGCATGCAGTAGCCACTGCGTAGATGCGCCAGGGTACAGCGAGTGACCCTCGGGAGATGTCGTTCCGAGGCCGCAATCGGAGGTGGAAAGCCACCCAAAAGCACCGGGGGACGGTAACCTCATTTCTCCTCGACAACGACTCTCTGGTGGAAACGCTAGAAGCCTGTCTTGGTGGCAGAGCTATCAACAGGTAGATCCGCGAGAGACGAGGCAACAGCTTCCTTGTGGAGTGCTCGAATAGACGGCCGGACGTTGTGGCTGGGCTCAGGAGCGTAGCATCGGTGATGATTGGGATGGCCGGGTTGCAAACAACTCCAACAGAACTGCTGGCTAAGGAGAGTGTTGTGATGGGCGACCGGTAGAACAAAAGCCTCCGCATGAAGATGATCTATAGGCGACATTTTATAGCAACCCGTGATCGGCGGAGGCTGGAAGAGCTCATCGTAGGAGACCAGATTGATGCCAAATAAGTGAGGTGCGGCTTGGCCAGCGCCGTGAAAGCAGTCCACAAAGTTTCTTTCGCGCAGCCCCAGGATGTGCCTGCTAGAGCCTTGAGGACCTTGGTGCAGCGGCTTACTTTCCGTGTGGTCTCCCTGGCATGGTCTGCGAACGTGAAAAGTGGACCAAAACGCACACCAAGGAGTTTGGGCTTGCGGACGAGCGGTAAGGACGCCCCATTGACGGTGATGATCGTATGACGATTAAACTCCTTCGGATCAAGCGTGAAAACAGTTACGGACGACTTGGCTGCCGAGATCGTCATTCCGCGCTGGGTGAGGAAGTTTTCGACAACAGGCATGAACTCCGTGAGGAGCTGTGCAGCCTGATCGATGTCATGGTGCCGACAAAAGAACGTAACATCGTCCGCATAGAATACCACTTGCACAGGTGCCCGGGGGAGTGGGAGCTCTCGCATGTAGATGTTAAAGAGCGTCGGGCTGAGCACAGAGCCTTGATGGACGCTACAGGTCTGCTTACGGGGCTTAGAGAGAGCGCCCTGGAAAATGACACGATCGTGACGGCCACGGATGTAAGCCGCCAACCATCGGACCAGGCCAGTCGGGACGTTCAGCGAGACCAAGTCCTGCAGGAGCTGATCGTGGCGGACGCAGTCAAAGGCTCGTGACAGGTCAATTGAGACTGCCACGGTCCGCGAAGCGGGCTTCTGTGGATTGAAGACCTCAAGGATAGCGTCGCTGAGCTCGAAAAGCGCCGTTGTAGTTCCACGACCCGATCGGAAACCATGTTGGTGGCAAGGAGTTCCGCCACAGACGTATTGGAGGATGGCAACGGGCAGAGGCGCGAGGAGCCAGAGCTCGCGAACGCACGTTAAACCACAAAATCATAAATGCTAGTAAAGCGGAGGTCGGCAGGTTGGTGGGAAAAAAGCGGTGGATATAGCGGTATCTCTCTTTAAACAATTTTACACCTATGGGTAACAAAAGCGAGCGGGAAGCAATGTAGGCTTCAGAGGCCGACACAGCTGATAGGCGACAAAAGTGGGTACGGGGCAAGCCCAGAAAGTTGGTGGCCGACAGCATTTCCAACTATTGAGGTTAGGGAGCTTGACCTTTAGAGAAATAAGAGAACTGCTTAAAGTGGACGAAACCTGCGCACCCGCCTGAGCGCAGGATAGGGCGCAGATGGCTGGTAGGGCCGGCGAAATCGTCCGTGCGAGCGCCACAGCACGACCTAGCCTCCTTGACACACGACAGTTCCCCCGTCGATTTCGACGATGGGCACCGCGTGCTCCAACAAGCCACAGCAAACGCTGAAGCCAGCCGAGGCACACACTGAGGCAAGCTGCACTAGGGCGACAGCAAGCAGAAGCAAGGCAGCGAACTACCGCGAATAAAACAGGAGTTAGAGCAGACTCGCGGAGAATCTGCCCACTCACTCGCCACTCCGACCTCCGTTTCCGGCGTAAAGACAAAGTAAATAAGACCGGGGATGAGGGAGGGTGTAGGTGGCTGGCGCGACAGTCACCCAACACGCGCACACTTGATTCAGCCAACTCGCTAGGTAGGCTCCCGCCACATTTAGAGGGAGTCATTGCAGCCTGACTCCCTCAACCCCGGTCTCATTGACTTTGTCTTTACACCGGAAACGGAGATGGGAGTGCCGAGCGAGTGGGCAGATTCTCCGCGAGTCTGCTCTAACTCCTGTTTTATTCGCGGTATTTCGCTGCGTTGCTTCTGCTTGCTCTCGCATTAGTGCAGCTTGCTTCAGTGCGTGCCTCGGCTTGTTTCAGCGTTTGCTGCGGCCTGTTGTAGCACGCGGTGCCCATTGTCAAAATCGACAGGGAACTACCGCTAAACTAGCCATCAGACATGGATGTCCTACGTGTCTGCATGCATGCATGCATGCATTCAGGATGGAAATAAATTCGGTTGCAAAACGTCCCTTCACGTTATCACTTGACGGGGGGCACACATGCATGGCTGCCTGGGAAAGCTGTTTAAAGTTTGGCCGTTGTTGTCAGGAGCCACATCTATTTAAGTCTAGACTAGGTTGGCAAGCGCCATGTGCCCAAACATGGCCGTCTGGGAGAGCAGAGGCAAAGAACCTAAAAAGTTGCTTTTCCTCCGGCAGTGTCTCGTCAGGTCATTTGGCGGGGCAGTATCCCCAGCCATTTCTTTGATATTCAATATTCTCCTAGGATAGGGAAGTAGTATCTATTGTTAACAACCCAAGAGACTGAATGATTGTTTAAGTAGACCAAGGTCGTCACTTTTGGCACGGATCCAGGATGGAGATGCGGTGATCGAGTGTCAGTGAAGAAACCGGTGCCCTTTTCCCTCACAGCCGCTAACCCTCTTCCCGCCGCCGTCGTCGTCAATCGTATCGCAGTCCCACACACACAATGCCAGCACTCCCGTCTTGCTTCTGCAGTCAACCACAGCACTGTAATCCCCACCGGTAACTGATCAGACATTAGAGAACACACTCCACTCCAGATGGGACTTTTATCTGTGTAACGCCGTTCCCTATCCCCATATTATTTTCTTACTCTCAGCGTATTCTTTATTACTAGTAGATTCCTCGCCATATAATCACGTTCCCTTTTTCTCCGGCCTTGATATTTGTGTGCTTGGGTGATGCTTATCAATCCAATTCCGAGTTTTCGCTACAGAACCATCTTCAGGTCTCTTATACTTTAGGTATGTGCCAACCTCGGCATCCCTGGCCCGCTACGGTGTAACGAGCGGACCCGAAACCTGGGTGTTTGAACACACCAAGGTCACTCTTGGCGCGGATCCGGATAAGGATGGTCAAAATGACACTGGTTGGAGTTAGATCTAGGGCCGTGTTCCCTTGATCTCACATAAGAGTGTGGGCCTAGATTTTTGCTATTCCCAGTAGAGTAGGTGGTTAAAGCTCGGAGCATATCAGTATTTATCATAGTAGTCTCCTAAGGTTTACATTGCAAGAGCTAGGATGCTACTGTTAGAAGTGCTGTGCCTATGCTAGGAGTGCCAGTTATAGTAATCATACTTGCTAAAGCCAATTGCTGGCAAGCTACACTGCGGGCTGTAGTTATCATGCTTACTCAGGTCAGTAGTAGCATATTATAGTACGACCTGTGATATCTGGTGTCAAAGTTGTCGGTATTCCACACACAGTAAGTGCCCAGAAATATTTAGGCGCCCGAGTCTCGTATTTCTATTAATGCAACTACTGTTTATACTGCTGCTTCTAGTGGTGTATTTGATTGATTGATGACACTGATTTGAGTCAGGTCTGACATTATTCGTACGCTCTTCACGAACGCCAGCCAAATCTTCATTGCATTGAAACACTGATCCCCTTCTTAGGGATTTCTTTTTCCTTCGGCAGTGACTGCAATTGAAACTGCATCCATCGGTGGGTTGCCGTAGGGCCTCCACCACCGACAGCGACGACAAATATTCGTCTCCTTTGCCTTACCTCACTCACGAATTCTACTTATGAACAGAAAGTAAAAAGGAAAGACAAGCTATCACTAGTCGCCGCTCACGCACCCTCGCCAGGGCACGGTTTCAACTTCGAACACGTGCGAATACAAGGCCAGTCGGACGACCGAATCTCACGCCTACTGCACGAAGCACGGCACTCGCACGCGGACTCTAGTAATAGGCATATCGGTCTCCCAGATGCCAATCTCGAGTTGCGCGAGCAGTGGCATGGCTCAAGGTCACTCGCGGTGGAATGAACAATGCGACTCAAGGTCACCCCCAGCAGAGCTGACACAAAGTATAAATCATATGTGCCTTACCCTGAGGCCTTACTAAGACACTGCTTTAATTATAACTTTTATTGCTTAGGCAGTACGACAACTTCTTCGTTCCCGTCGTGCTTAATCCACTTATTCGTCGCGTTCTTTCACAGAATGTTTTTTTCCACTTTGTCCATCACACACGCCCCAGTTTTCTTCATTCTCTCTCTGCCTCTGCTGGCACTACTTCCCCCCCTCCCATTCCGTGTCGCCGTTACACGCTCTTCCCGCCGTCAGCATCGCCATGGCCCTCACCCGCAGTTGCCCACAGCGCTGCACTCCCGCCGGTATCTAACACTCCTTTGCTTACGCCTTTTCGATCACCTGTATTCCCTAATAAACATTACTTCACTAGTATCGCTTATATTCTTCGGATACGAGCCGACATTCTAGTTCTAGTGCGTCTGTTTGTGATGACGAAGAAACCCAAATAGGAAGGGAGTTCGAAGACAGGAAGTCCGTCGAACAGAAGCCGCCGATACCGAATCCATCACGGTGCAACCAGTGTACCCTACTCGCCTCGGACGCCACACTATGATAGATAAAGACCACAGGCTCAGAAACGCTCACTTCAGCCGTAGAGAGATAAATAAAAAAGCAATTCCAGCTAACCTTAATAACTACTTCTAGTTCATCCAAATCGTCTCGCCAGAGCCGACGAGCAGACTTAGACAGGAGCTCATTCAACTCGGCCTGTTTCTTGTCACGTTGAGCCAACAGGTCATCTTTGCGCTCCTTGGTCAGGCTCCACAGTGGCATGCCGAGAATGTAGTTGTAGTCGGCGGCCGCGTTGTTCGTCGACGCCTCGCTCTCCTCCTCCTCCTCCTCTTCGCCCTCGCCAGCGGCTCGACGAGCAGCCTGGTGCTCCTCTAGGGCCGCCAGCTTATCGATACACTCCTTCCAGGCACGCACCGGGTCCGGCTCGTAGTTGTGCTCCTTCAGGATGCGAACCAGGTCGCGTTTGGCTCGGTTCTCAATGCTGATTTTGCCCTGAATCTTTTCGAGCACAAAACGCGCCTGGTTCTCCAGACGGCGTGCCTCGGCTGACAGCATACCCTCCAGGTAGGACTTGCGCTTGTTGTACCTGTGGAGTGGGGATAGGCGATGGCGGAGTAAGAAGCAAAACGTAAGTTTGCGAACAAATGGATCGCAAAAGTCTGACAGAATCTCATATAAGCTGTGATGAGATCAACTGGCAAGGAATGGCTCCTGATCGGCTGGCCAAGCAAGTTCCGCATCAAATAAGAACACCCTTAGTGTTGGCTCGACACATTGATTCCGACTTTGACAGCCGCTAAACAACCTTGGGTAGCGATTCACTGTGGGACTGCGAAATTGTAAAATCCCCCTGCCCAAGTTTATTTTTACGGACATCGTGGTTAAAGACATAATGCTTGATAAAGGAGAAGGTAATGCGTGGAAAGTGAATATTAGATAATAAAGCCGTTTATAATTGTTTTAGTTAGCTAAATATACATGTGAAAAATATCAGGAGGGAATAAATCAACCAACATGAACTCCTATTGGATCATTAAAGGACGGCTATACACTAATAAGAATATTATACAACTCCTATTGGTTAACATCGTGAAGGCAACAGTTAGGCCAAAATTCGACTTGAAAATTTGCAAGTAAGTGGTTATTATAAATACGAACCCTCAAAGCGCCTCCCTATGGATCTCTGCCCACGCTTGCTTGCAGTAGTATTAACCGTGTGATCTTTGTACTATAGCCCTTGAGTCTACATACCTAGTCCACAATTCTGTCTTGGATGAGCAGTTTCAGTAGGAATTCTTCTCGAAGGCACCATGAAAAAGCTCTTGCCCTAGGTGCTCATGGATACTCCATCTCGGTAACTACGTAATAGGGTAAAATGAGCCTTTGATCCAAAAGCAGGCTCGGTTTGTGGATAATAAGGACGGGAATATCGACTGCTTTACAGCGCTGACAAACACCTAGGACAAAGGCCCACCACGAATTCGGACTGTTCGTTGCGTCCTAAAGGTGGCCTTTTCCGCCTACCCAAGTTTATAGCAAAAGAAGTCGTTTCGTTGACCGGAATCGTAGTTTTATTCATCTGAGCTTTTGGGCTCTTGCGGGAGTCCATCCTCAGCGATAAACCGTCAACGAAAAGCGAGCAAAAGTTATAGGGGGTAGGAACCAATCAACTTTTACAGGAAGGGAGGGAGGGGGGCGATGACGAGGGTGGGGTGGGGAGGACGAGTAGGCGAGGGGTGAAGGAGAAGGGGGGATGAGTGAGACTTATTAATCACCAGTCTCGGTCGTGCGTAGATGCCTGTGGAGAGCGACGTAGGCGGGCGCCAACTCAGTGCACCGGTTGACTGAATTGTCATCCGAGGCCCAGGCTTCAATCAACTCTCGTGCGGTCTTGCTGTCGGCGTAAGCAACTACCCCGTCGGCTGCGAAGTTAAATTCGTGGCCCGTCTCATAGGTGTGGGCCGCCACCACTTGAGACTGTGCGTCACCCTGTCTGACACCTAGCTTATGTTCGTATATGCGCGAACCAAGCATTTTTCCTGTCTGTCCGGTATAATTTTGGGGACAGTTCAGACATGTAAACAGTATCTCGGTAAAGCTCTCTAATCCCCTTCACGCAATATGATTTTGAATACTCAAGGTATGATGGCTACACGCGCGCATTGACAGTATGCAGTATGCCATTAGTTAACCGGTTGAGACAGCCATTTGGGTCGGGGACTTTTGGCGTGGAGGGAGGGGTACTTGTTCCTGGAACTTTGGAGGTGTGGTGCAAGCTAGGAGCTGCTTCGCGCATATGCCACAAGCTAGATAGGTACCAAGACAGATAGCGGAAAATAAGACCTGCAAGACAGTCCCGCATGCACTAACGTCCAGCAGAGAGGTTAAACATGCATAATGGACAAAGAGAGAGAGGGGGGAGGGGGGCATAGACTCACCACTCGAGTCGGAGATCGAAAAATTCTTTGAGAATTTCGCTTACAGAGGCATAGCGTTTGATACATCCCATATGGTCAAAGAGAACCATGGAGTTGGTGGTCATGGCTGTACTGAGTTTGAAGAACTTGTGCAGACCCATGGCCTCTGCCTCACGCAACTTCTCCGGCGTCATGCGGACGACAAAACGTACTGTCGCATCCGTGTGGTATTCTTTGTAGTCCCTGGCGGGGCAGAGAAAAAGGCAAAATTAAAAGCGACCTCTGGAGCGAGAGCTGATAACAACCAAACTCCCAAAAAGATCAAAAATCGAATCTGCGACGTTCAGTTCTCTGAACATTTAGCTGCTATGTAACCTCCATGGAGAGGAAGAAGTAAAATTGACACGGAAAAGGCTGGCGAGTAGTCTACAGCCGTCGAAGGCAGGTGAAACAGCTCAAACATCTCTTTCTCTCTCACGGCCTCACGGTCAAACGCCATGTCAGATCGAGTGGCAACATCCTCTTAACTCTTCTGCAGACAATTTATTGTTCCCAAACCTCTGTCCTTCCCAAGACTTCTCTCCTCTCCAAAGGAAGCAGGCCTGGAAGATCTCAGCCGTTATGGTTAAACCTGAATAGCCTTAATCCGTTGCGATAGTCTTTCCATCCGTAACCTCAAATCACGCATAGACCACCGCTGCTGCCTGAGGAGTTGGGCACATCTACGGTAGCAAGGAATCGGGGGGTAAACACTGGAAAACTAGAGAAAAACTTACAGGATACAGGCTGGCACCTTCTCACTGCCATTCAGCATGACCTCAAGAACACCCTCCTTGTAGGATTGAGTCCAGACGCGAATAGGCAGTTCCGTAATTTCCACCGTCTGCTCATCCAGAATGGCGATCTCACCGAAGATGACATAGCGATTGTCTCCCAGTTCCTGGATGACGCCCCTAAAGTCCCGGAAACTGGGCAGCATGGGCAGGGGGTCAATACCGTCGATCATACGCCGTAGGTTGGCGATGATCTCCATCACATCGTAGTTGGGTATCTTTGTGCCCCAGCCGGTGCCGATGCCGTCAGCGCCGTTGACCAGAACCATCGGAATCACGGGGATGTACCAGAAGGGTTCAATCCGCTGGTTGTCCTCAAACAGGTAATTCAGGATGGCGTCATCGCGTTCACTGAAGATCTTTCGCGTGAAAGGGCTCAGCGAGGTGAAGATGTAACGCGGTGAGGCGGCATCTTTGCCGCCCGTGAGACGCGTACCAAACTGACCGTGGGGCATGAGCAGATTTAAGTTGTTGGAACCTAGGGAAGAAAAATAGATGCACATATGTTGGCAGTAACTTGCCGTTTGACAGCGTTTAGAAGATGCTGAGGGCCGGCCGGCACTGCACTCACCGGCCCCGGGGCCTTTGAAAGCGAGAATTCGGTAAATGAACAGGGAAGGAGACTGTTCGCTTCCCGAAATCATGCCATTATTCGTCTGAACCTTTAAACTCTTATTGGAGTCCGGTGAGCGAACAACAACATGCGTACGAAATTTTGCCTTAATTTGGTACATTTCCTTCAACGCCTATGATAACTAGCGGTAAAAAATGAAGGCAGTTGGTTCCTTTCCTGTGCTTGTGAAAAAAACAAGCTCCGAAAGGGCACATCCGTATTCTGCCCCTGCAAGCAAGACTGATCTATAAGCGCTATTCGTCAGCCGCTGTGTACACAGTTGCTGTTACACAGCAACTGTAAAGGCGACTTGGTGGGGGGGGGAGGCGTACTCACCAACAAAGTCCTGCGCCAGACCAATGATAGTGCCCATGAGGGAGGCCTCGCCGTGGTGATAGGAGGACATCTCAGCGACTGAACCGGAGAGTTGAGCAACCTTGATCTCCTTCACGAGGTTGCGTTTCAGGCAAGTGAAAAGGACCTGTGTAGATGACAGAATTGGAGTACAGATTTGTGAGTATATAGGAGATAAACCTCTTCGGTAAACAAAAAAACTGGCGCGGGCCGGCGAAAAGCAACTCCAATCCTTCCAAACTGTACAATTGCTTTGGAAGCACCGTTTAACCGGACGACTTTTTACATCTCACTCACCGAACCTCGAAAGATATAACTACTTACGCGAAGACTAAACGCCTCTTTGCAACTTCAATATCAAATGCAATATTAGCTAAAGACAGAACGGATACCCGTGAAAAGAACTTATGCATTTCTCCACGACAGATAGGGCTCATCAAAGTTTGCAGGGGAAGCTGGGCGACGTTGTATGATTTAAAAGCAAAATTAATAAACGCATAGATAAGATGAAGTTTCAATGGATATCTTAGGGGCTTACAAATTTTATAAGTACAAACTTCTATAAACCCAACTATATCCCAGCTTCGAGTGCAAAATTTTAAAAAATGAAATCTGCTCCAGAATGATTACGGGAAAAAATGCATTTGTGCATATCTTCTACAATATACATTTCAATATATAAGGGCATCGAAAATTAGCAGGCAATATTGACACCGCCTAGTCATTTTGCCAACAGTGGTTTTTGTAAGGAACTGGCAGATGAGGTTGTACGATCACAAATATCACGATCTCACATCAGTAATCCTTTCGGACAAAAATACGTCAGAAACTCCATCAACATTTCACGAGAAAGGTCAGAGTCTGTAAGCACCATAACCCAGGTGGAACAGGGGACAAAACCTCGAGTCTTCCCTTGTCCATCAACAACCAAACTGAGCGATAACACGACCGAAACTACTGTTCGAGCTATTTGAGGGAGCTCAAGCGTAGTTAAAAAGTTCCCACCATCCTCGAAATTAGGACTTGTTACAAGTTGGTACGATAAAAACCAAATTTTCGAGGGTCTGCACGCTTCGTACCTTTCTTTGGCCTGGCTTAAGTCCATCCACCAGAGATGGAATGCTGCGCTCATTGTCCATGTTTGAGAAGAGGATGAGCTCCTTATGCACGAAATCACTGTAGGTGATGGCATGTGTGCCTGAACCGTAGAGGTAGTCCTCCGGCAGACCCAACTCCACACGTCGTTTCCGTTCGTTCATCCAGGTGGTCAGCCAGTTCTTACGATCATCTGACTTATTTTTGTTGAAGGCCAACGAGATGCTGGCGTCATCTTCGGGACCGGAGTAACGGAAGCGGATACGGTGACGTATCATATCTCCAAAGTAGTCCTTCGCCTCTTTGCTCGTTGAGGTACCCAAACCTGTGGGAGGGCGGGGGGCGTGGTTTAGGAAAAAACATCGAAAAGGAAATGTACACCAACATTAATTTTTAAAAACGGTCCACCTCAAAGTGATTGACGCCACGTGGGGATGCAGCACCCGTTCTTGTTATGCATGGCTCTCTAGCGAAAGCAGGCCCCCCAGTAGTTCAACCTAGCCATACTGACTTGTCAGGCAAATAACCGGCCTAAGAGAAATCCAGCAGAAAACTGCCGCGGGCAGTTAAGCAAGTCAGCACAGGTCAGTCGCTAAAACCAAAAATTTAGGTCAGCTTCTACAGCTACTACCCAGGTGTGCCAATGTGTTGGCTACCTCGGCGCCATGGGCAATCATGGCCGAGTTCGGGAGAGGTGACATGCTGAACAACTTCGATTTCGGATCCGCGCAGTACATGATCGGACCACTTCTGCATAAAGGCCGTCCTGAACGAATCCTCATAAATTGACACCACAGTCTTTCGATTACCCTCACTTCTATTTGACCTCACGTTGGAGTTCCTTTTCTGTTCTGCTCGTTTGGGAGAAAGTTCGGCCTCATCGTCCTTTGTGGAAAGACATATGTTAATTGCAACAAGGTCTACCACATCTATTTTCATTTTAGAGGATTCCCTTGAGGTGCACCTTGTTTTTGAGCCCAATGAGGATATAGCATGCTTAGTTACCAACGCATTTGAGCAAAAATAAG
Organism: Ligula intestinalis; assembly: GCA_036362985.1. Lineage (NCBI taxonomy): Eukaryota > Metazoa > Platyhelminthes > Cestoda > Diphyllobothriidea > Diphyllobothriidae > Ligula > Ligula intestinalis. The sequence continues at coordinate 59,845,087 of JAYGXS010000005.1, forward strand.
TAACAGATGAAGTACGACTTGCGAAAACAGCGGTTTGGTGTTTTAAAGCGCCTTGAAAATCAGTCAACCTTGCAAGTAAACCAGTTTGGAGAAAGGACACAGCCCCGACGAACAACGTCGTGGCCAACCTCGGGCAAGTTAGTGCACTTGCTTTTAACCTGGGTAGTGACCCTTGTTTGCCCTATTCATTTTTCAACTGCTGTAGAGAGCAGAGGCAACTTTTCGGTCATGCACTGTGTTCAATTACTTTTTTATAAACAAAATTATGCAAGAGCATTGAGGAAAAAGGAGAATTAATACCTTTGTAGTACTTTACGCGCCATGTGTGCCAGTTGGGGGTGCTCTTTTGCCACTCCTCGAACTCGGGGATACTGTAAAAGGCCAATTCCTGCTTGGCCTTGAAGACCTTCACGATGGGAGTGATAAACTCCTCGAGGAAGTTGTGGTGCAGGAGATGGGGCCAATTATGGTGGATGAAACTAATCAGCAGGCCCTTGATGTGCGACCCGTCTTGATCCTGATCCGTCATAATCATGATCCTATAAGAGGAGGGTGAGGAAAATGCATACGAGTAGTGATTTAGAGAGGGATGCACAACGATCTTCAATTTCCGTGTAGGGTCTTCAAGCAAATTAGACTAAGTGCTGATCGAGGATACAATCACACAACTAGTCAGGCACCTGTCCGCGAAATCCGCAATGCTGCTCGCTGGGTTTTGTTTTTAAATACCTATGGATCCGATGCGACATTCCAACCGCCCCAAATATTCGGGTACACTTTGCACTCGTGCGGTCTATACTTCTCTACGGTTGTGAGTGCTCGACTGTGCACATGGAAGATGAGCATTCGAGTGAATACACAGACTCCGTTTCAAATGAGACAATGTCGCAAGGTAGGCGAAGGTGGTGGTTTGGGTACGTCCTCCGTAGTCCATTTCACAAGCTCGGCGTTATGGCTTCCGATCCGGCACCTTTTCCAAATTGGACGCGACGAAGAGTCAGCTCAAAACCTGAGTCGACACAGTTCGTCAGGTCATGGAATTTATTCCCGGATTTTCTTTGTTCACTCACTGTCGTTGGGAAAGAGAATGGATTCGACTGTCCAGATCGGCTGCTGCCGATGGTCACGTGAAGGGATACAGTCCGTGACATCGAGGCTGACTACATGAGGTATGGTCACGGCCGTACCAAGTGCACAAGTAACGTAAAATAAACTGGCGATAATTCGATACAAGGATTTTTAATGCGACTACGACGAAATTCTTACAGCAAAAAATAGAGCAAACTGTAATAGCAAATACATTACACATATATAACTGATAAAATAGGTATTAAAAACAGCGCATTCGACGCAGCACCAAAGCTACAGCAACATGACAGAAAGAAAGAAAAAAATCGAACAACAAACTTACTTCCCGTATCGCAGGCTGGCCACCGACTCCGGTGTCTCATACTTGTTTTTGTACTGCAGACCCAGGATCTTGATGAGATTGTTGATCTCCGCATTCTCCATGATCTGCTTGCTGGAGGCCTCTCGCACATTGAGCAGTTTACCGCGCAGGGGAAATACGCCATAACGGTCACGCCCCACCACGCTCAACCCGGCGACAGCCAGAGTCTTGGCTGAATCGCCCTCCGTGAGGATCAGCGTACAGGAGGCAGAGTTTTTGGTGCCCGCGTCGTTGGCGTCATCCAGTTTGGGGATGCCTTTGAGTTTCGAGTGTTTGGACTTGTGACACTGTTTGTCCATCTTCTCTTGAGCCTTGTAACGCACCCAAGAAAGCACGCTCTCCACTATGCCGGACTTGGCAACCTACAGTAGCCGCCGAAGACCATGTAACGCTAATTATGAAATTTGCCTGGACACTTTGGCATATATTTGAAAACACTATTACCACTATCACTATTAACACTTCTACTACTAAAACACGCATTACCCCCACAAGAGCGATAGTTTTTCGCCTAAAAATCCCTGAGGAGCTTTTTCACTGTCTGCACCTATTTTCATCCTATGACACAGGACAACTGGCCTCGCCAACAGTCTGAGAAACAAATTTTCTGCTACCACTGCACATATGTAAAAAAGGGCACTCAAAGGAATTTTTCCTACATATCCCTCAATATACTGATACTGATACTGGTTCATTCAGTTTATTGAATTCTGCAAAAGCCTTTTTTCTAAGTTAAATCGTCATTTTAGTTAGGTTTATTAAGAGAAATAACCATTAGTTTTTGGGGAAATTGGGAGAAGGTTCATATGGAAGGAATTTCCTATGCTATTACGAAATAGCAACCCAAAACCGCACGTTAAAGTTGATAATACTAAGAATGAACTCCAAAATAAACAAAATAGGTATAGAGGATATCCCTTCCAGAACTGGAAAAGTTTATAAAAATTGTTCAGACTGAAGTGAAGCCAAGTTAAAGGAACCAAATTTGTTTACAGTAACATTGAACATATGTGTTTAAGAAATTATGTTTAGCTATCTGGTGAAGTTTTTTTGTAAACAATGCATTAACAGAAGAGTTTCTGTTTGAATGCAGCAATAAACCTCAAATATCTTTCGATAAAAACCAAATGTTTAACATGTTTTCGTAGATTTAATACAAATAATGTAAGTCGTGAAGAAAAATAGTTTTTTGTATACTACAATCCCCTTTTAATTTATTTAGAAACGGAACAGACGGAAAAATAATAAATACTTCAAAAAATGGCAATGTATATGGCCAGTTTTTTTAATTTGCCAGTATATATCTGAAAGTGGAATTAATCTACTCATGCGGAAGGTAAACCATTATGAATAGAAAAGAAAGTTGCATAGTTTGTTTTCAGAAAACTCAAAGAAATTCTCAAAATTCTAAAATTTAACTGTGACATTACGTTGGAGAAATTTAATATACACATAAGTTCGTCAGCCGAATATCTAATCAAAGCAATTTCTAAGAGGTAACCTTTTATGGAAAGTTTTTTATTAATCTTAGGAATAGTAGTTGCAGAGTTATACTGCTGACATGAACTTATATCCAAAAACACTTTCTTTCGGTAAATACGCTTCATATATACCTTATTTTAAAGGTTTTGGTGTAAACGTCGAACAGATGCGCAAATTATGAATTTATCAGTGAAGATAGTAAAAACAAGCAATTTGATGACACACTTTTTCGATGACCTTCAATAAATACGTAACCGGTAAGGACAGACTTTACAGAACATTTTGACTTAAGAAAAATTATTTTATTGTATAGAAAGTGGTTGCTTCAAGTTTTCAACGTAACACAATATCTAAATTTATTGTTCTAATTTAGAGCTCTTTTTTACGTCTCTAGAACCACGGCATTTTCGAGAAAATTTTCGATTCCTTAACGAACACTAAGTCATTCCTATAGTTATTTTAAGTACCCAATAGGCCTTATGCCGTTCATTATTATTTCTATGTTTTCCTGAATACATTCACACTGGTATTGGAGTAATGACCAAACTTATACAAATTAAGGAAAATTACGTGGTCAACGGCGACCACTGTATGTCAAATGAGGCAACAATACGGGTGATTCTTGGCTTAAATAACGATAGGAAATAGAAGTAGGATTTAGTGGATAGGCGTACGCCGATAAGATACACAGCACAGCCGCCCTGGTTTATCATGTACTTGTGTGGCTCGTGCACCCACGAACCTTACCACATGGCTAACTGTAATGTTACTTACAAAGTTGCAGTAACATTTCTGTTATTTTTAGAATATATTACTGTAAGACATAGGATTCAAAATGGCCATTTCTGCCTCATTAGGCGTCGTCAGCTGGATATACTCTACTCAAGTGTAGCAGCGGAAATTGCCGCCACTCTCGAGTTTCAAACCCGTGTCTCTCCGGTCAGAGGCGAACGCTCTAACCATCGAGACATCGGGCTCGACGTCTTAGCGGTTGTTGATCGGGACTATGCATTAGTAGATTGGCGTACAAAGATCAGATACAGGGTACATCCGCCCTGGTAGAGTTTTCCTTATTCAAATTCTCATAATAACGACACTTGAAGAAAGATTCATGAAAAAAGGCTTACGAATGTCAACCTCTAGGGTCAAAAACATTGGTCGATTGCGGCGAACACCCGAAATCCACTAATGTGAGTCAAGAAGGGGGGGTAATTCAAACTCGGTAGGGCTACCTTTGTTTGTTAGTGCACAGTAAACCAAACACGGGTGTAGTTTCCTTCAGTTGGAAGCGTAAAAAAGACGAACCAGGGCAAATATTGGAAGGATTGTTTGGCCTATTTCGTGAAAATCACCCAAAGCAACCGCCTTCTGAGGTCCTTTTTGCCACGCACTTACTGATGGGTCATTTTAAAATGCTGGGCGCTTGCCTACGTAATGACGCTTCCGAGTCATCGTGACACCACATTAACACTACACTTCGTCGAGTTTTATGAGCACGAGGGGTTACGGATTTAATCCTCGGCGCCCTGCTCGCGCCCACCCACCGGAGCGTGTTTATTTTGTGGGTAGGTTTTGCTGAAGGCCAAAACATTACTTACCCCAATGACACGCAGGCTGCCCAGTGGCCACCCAAAACCTAAGCGATCTGGGCACATTTCTGTTAGAAGAGACCCAAGGTCTGGTAGAGGCAGCAAGTAGCCGCGTCCACAATAGGCTATTGATCGGCCTATGCGCGAGCTAACGCATCAGGCTAGACAATCAATTAATATGGGTCAATCAAGCTGATTGGCTCAAGGGGCATCAAGTACACGCGTTTGTTTCCTAAATACGTTGTACCTCATACACTAAAAGACTTCTGCAGTTGCACCCTTCTTTTCGTGTCCTTCCTTTGGGGACTCACACCAGGCGTTATGGGGCCTGGGCTTCCGTTACAACAATATCCGCCATGCAACCAATGAGAGTAATGTTGTCACCATCGGAAAAAGAAGCTGTGCCAGTATTAAAAGTGAGAGAAAAAAACAAATTAAGAGAGGTCTACTGGTTGAGGAAGTTAATCTGACCCAGTACGACCCTCAATATGATCACATGTGTAATCGCAGGAAAAAAATTAGAATAAAAACACATTTGTTGGTCTCAAAATGACTTTTGACAGCTGTTAGACAACGTGATGGCGTACGTTATGGGCAACGGGTAAACCTCGGCAGCCTTCGCAGTGATAAATGGGCTGAATCCGAGTAGCTAACTCGCCCTGATCAACTTTAGCCTTGTTCACCAAAACGGTTATGGTTACCCACTGCGAATCGACTAAACACAGACATTAGGTATCAAACTACTAGGCATGCGGTGCATGCAGCGCACCACAGGTCCTCGCGACCTCTCTGCGGACAGCTGTGAAGTAATAAAGCGGCCACTCGGTGAATGGACTAATCCTGGTAAGTATCCTGTCCGATATAGCCTTCAATGGGCCACAATCTTCAGTGAGAATAATCACTTCATTCCCTTAGCATGAAATAAAGGATTTAGTGGATTGTCACCCTGACAGTACTGAGCATAAGGAACATGGACCATTGATAAAAACCGAGAGAAAGCGGAGCACGTTTGCATGAACAGAAAACAAATATGGAAGCCCAGGCACTAGAAGTAACTAATATACCCATAGGCACGAAGTAAAGAAAGCGCGGTCAAAAAGGCCTTGAAAATCCTTATGCAGAACACGCAGCCATGACGATCTATCATAAGCACGGTAGCAGCTATTATCCAGACAAATGAATCAGGGAGGTTAAGGCAGGTATAAAATCGCGAAAAATAAGAGCGTTTGGAACCAACGTGGATTTTAATCACTTTCTTAAGGTCCATGCTGCTAGCTGGTATCTAAATATCTAAATGGTTTGCTGGGCACCATCAAACTCCCCTATAATGTCAACGCGACTACCCTATGGCACCCCAAGAACCGCCATCGCCCCAGATGCATAGGCCACATTTCAACCAATCAGTTATATCTACCTTAGTTGAAATTATTGGCAAAATAAAACTTGCCATTCGTAACACAGTCATGCGAGTTTGACGACGTTGGTAACGATAGTCAACGCTTTATACTACTTCAGTCGCAGTGTTTAATACCATCGCCACTGGGCATGGCTCAAACTTACCCCTAAGGTGGAAAGGAAAGATGAATAGCGCCCATCGATTTCTCTTACCACAAGAAAATAAGTCGCCGCAAACTATTGCGATCTGTTTTAAAAATGTTGCTCCCAGTGATATATTTTATTCCAACCCTGTGTCCCTTTTAATACATACCTGTTATCTGATAGCACACGTTAGCGACCCGTCTGTAATAAAACAGGGACCTAGTTTATGCGATACGTACAGACTTCGTTTCAGTCTCAGCCATCACCGTACTCTCAAACACTTCCGCTTAGTAGAATACAGTAGGTGGAAACAGCATATTAGATAACAAGCAAACCTGCTTTAAAAAATGACGGGAAGCCAATGCTATATCCTCTGTAGGTGTGTAGTTGTCACTGGCATCTGCAACAAACTTATTATTAAGTCAGTACATGTTCCAAATATAAAGTTATAGACTGGTATAAGAAAATCAACAAATTGTAAGTGGATTTGCAAACGGGGATAGAAACCGACTAACTTACCTGATTGATGAACTTTTCGCTCAAAACACACGTCGACCCGAAGCTCTTTTGTTGCAGTGTCATTAATTCCTTGGTTTGCGAGTCAAAGGAGGGATTTTCGATGAGACAGTTGACGAAAACCCACATGTGCGCGCGAATCTGAAAACCTTTCACTGCAACACCTGACTTTCCGGCTTTCTTTTTGACGACATCAACGAGCTTGTTGGCTACTTGGTCTGCAATGTAGTCGATGTGTTTTCCGCCCTTGGTGGTGGCTATGCTGTTGACAAAACTGACCTGTTGGAAGCCGAGATTACTTGCAGCAATCGCGACTTCCCATCTCGGATTGACAAGCTCGTACACTACCTAAAAGAGTCGAAATCCATGACATATAGGCGGGCAGAAAGAAATTGGTGTCGAGCAAAAGGAATTTCAAAGAGTTTACTAGGAGCATAAGTTATCGACATAAGAAATAGAGGCAGTAGTACGGACAGAAAGATAGAAAATAACACAAAATGTTTCAAAACTGAGGTGAAATGTTAGTTAACTATCCTGGAAGTGCTGCAGGTAGTGACAGCTATTAAGAGCTATACAAATGGAAGAAGAAAAAGGAAGGCTCGGTAAAATTTTAACGGGCAACCTCGGTCTTGGAAAACGCCGGTGAGACTGACTGCCATTCCATCTTACCGTTGTTGGAAATATGGAATGGCAACTATGGGCTACGACACACACACACTGCCATTCCATAATCGGAGCAAAAGGACAAACGACCTGGGATAAACAGAAGATGTTTCTGGTGAAATGAGCAGATTATTGTCATGGTAGTGAAAACAGCTAAGCGCGGAAAAGTACCCTGCGTTGTAAACAGCTGATTGATTACGATTCATGCTTTACTGGCTGTCCAAATAGCTTTTTCGAAAGCAACGCAAATCAGAGTGACAGAAAGTTTTTTTTTTCATTGGCTGAGTATGCACCATAAAACATGCAGCAAATGTAATAATAACTTACTGGAACAGTCCCCCCGTCCTCGCCTTTATCTTTTAAGTAAAGATCGACGTAGTCTTTGAAATTTTTGATTGGAACCCGGACACCGTTTAGGATAACTTTCACACCCCGGGTCGATGCAGCAATATCATATGCTCGACGCTCAAACAGAGCAACTGTGTCTGCTTCGAGCTCCGTCATGCCAAATCTGGCTAGATCGGGGTAGAATGAAATGCTAGTAAAGTCCTCTCCTGCGCTGGCCGCAATCCTGGGTTCAGAAGTCTTTGTCATATTATCGATCCATGTCTAGAAAACATTTTTTAAAACGTTGCAGATAGTACTTGTTTAAAGCTTTTCTTATGCTCCTTGCTGGAAGTTTCCACAACAAATTTTTTGCTGAAGATATTACAGAGTTTGGCACCGAAACCATTGCGACCTCCAGTAACCTTTTTTTCTGTATCATCATAGTTGCTCGACGTCAACAAGTGACCGAATATCAGAGAAGGTACAAACATTTTTTCAACTCTGTGATTTACAACTGGTATACCAGCACCGTTGTTCCAAATACGGATGAGATTCTCCTCCCTAAAGGGTTGATAATAATGCCAATAGACCTACGGTTTAATGTCAATCTTGATGCAATTCATCGTGGGATCGCGCACTTTGTTATCCGCAGCATTGACTTTTTCAGAAAATAATAAGAAAAAGCAAACAAACCTAATATTTCGTCGTAAATCTTGTACAAGCCTGGAGTATAAGTAATTTCTTTCTGTATCATCGATTGTGTCTCTTTGTCATAAAGCCACATAAGAGTGGTCGTGCGTTCAACCGAACCAATATATGTATCGGGTCTAATTAGTATATGTTCAAGCTGCGTCTTCTTCTGGTATATGCGTTCCACAGACAGCCTTTTTTTGGAGGGGTCGGCAATCCCGTCCTCCGGGGCATCACCATTCGCCAGTTGAACGTCAGCCATGTGGTGTGCTTTTACAAACGAAGCCCTTAGCAAGCTGGGCCGAAAGGCGTGTCTAAAAATGATATGAAGCGTCGAACGTAGACTTACTGCAGGTTTCTGACCCAGCTACAGCAGACGACCCAAGACCGAAGACTAATTTCTCAAGTTTTTCTTTCAAATTTCATAAGTACCGCCGAACAATTCAGAGTATTTCAATGCTTAATAATGGGCCAACGCGGACTCCGTGACTTTGTTATAGTAAGCAAGTAGGTAAAAAAAACACATAAAAATGCACAGGAAAATCACAAAAATGCTTGCCACTACAGCTGTGATCACGGCATTGGATACTGTGTTTCACAACAACATAGCAAATATGCGGGATAAATTCAAGCTGTGGGGTGATTAAACCACTTTCCGAGTTAGATATGAATTATTTGTGGCAGTTGAACTTAATTATTTCACAAGGAACCGTCACTTTTAGGGATGTCTTAAAACTTTGTGGGTTACAGTAGCCTTTCAGGCCCTAAAGACACGTAAAGTCACGCAAAAATAGAGCGGAAAAGAGAAGTGATTGCTCAAAAAGGACCTCTTCAGGAGATATGAACTCGGCGAGAACAATTCCTTAATGCTAAAAAAGGAACTCATTTATGTCCGGAGGTAATTTTTTATGAAGAGAGCTTATAAACTCTCAGCTGACCTGTGATGGACACAAATCCAGCTACATCAGCAGATACCGAAATTTCGAAACTAGGATACCAGCTTTTCCGTAAAGATCGTCAAAATAGACGAGGTGGTGACGTTCCCGTGTATGCTAGAATATAAATCTCCGTGTGTGTGTTCGACCATCGATTTTGATTTAAAGCATGGTATGCGCCAACAGTTTTGTGCAGTGAAGTTAACTGAACTCTGGAAGTAGATTATAATGGTAGTAGATGAAGTCAGCGGCAACTGCGCTCTTCACCTTCACCCGGAGTTAAGAAGATCAAACGGGACCTGGCTTTGCCTCTTGCGATAGTTCAAGCCATAAAAATCGCCTATATTAGTTCTCAGTGACATTTGACGTTGCACGATTACTACCACACTAGTTACCCTCACTCTCATTCATTAGGTATAAGGACACGGTAAAGGAGACCTTGGCAGGTACAGATGCTACTATTTCTACTAAAAGTGACTTGCAATGTAGATAAATCTTAGTCGTACGCGTACTATTTCTGACATTTAATTTTCCTGAAATCGACTGGCTTTCAAACTATTGTCCACCTAGATTTCAGCCTTTCCTAGATAGTATTAATTTTTTGAACTGGTCTCAACTGGTTAGTTCCCCAACAAGACAGAATCATATTCTAGATCTGATTTTCATAAATAGTATTGCAGGACACCTTCTAAAGTGATCACACATTAATTCACTGTTGCCTTCCGCTTCCTTCTACAAAAAGGCTAGCGCCATTCGTACCTATCATGCGTATGACCTCGCAGATATTAGCTCAATCAACAATTTTCTTGACTCATTGAATTGGCAGAGTCTCTCCTCCAGGAACGGCGCTGCATGTCTTTCTGAACTCATGTCGGTTGTTTCTAATAAATGCTGGAACTTGTACCCGCTAAAATTGCGAAACACTACGCATCAGAATCGACGGTCCCTCAATTTCTTTTGCCAAGACTTCATAAATTAAGGGGGTAGTTAAAAGACCGATAATAAATAAATAAATAAATTTTATATTTTAGGCCCGGAGGGCCTCGTCATTGCTAACTTAGTGCTGTGGAAAAATAAATACACAGTTGATAAATGCTGCTCTCCATGAAACAACCACATAGACAGCGGGAGCGTTTAGTAGTGTTGGTAGATAAATTCGTCATATCGTCATTTTAAAATAGTAGTCAACGCATGGTGAACTAAGAAGGAAGCAGTGAAAAAAAACTCCTACCATTTAAGCTGGGGCGGAGTTCATCGAACCCCTGCTTAAAAAAAACAAAACGTAGGAGAAAAAAACTGCTTCAAAAAAGTTAAGGGGGTTGGTTGAGAGGATTGATTGTAGTGCAAATGAGACAGGACTGTTGATGAGAACGAATGAGGGTGGGAAACGCTTCTTGTGATTGGAGACATCATATAATAGCAGAGGCTGTCTTTCACCATTGTTACACCGTCGTTCGCTTTTTGTGCATCTAAGAATCGCAGAGATCTTTGAATTACCGTTCAATATTCGTCTTGCTCGTGACCAACAGAGGGAATCTTGCGATTTCAGCGAGTTTAACTCTGCGAAATCGGTTGCCCAACTGTTCCGTCATAGGTTCTCTGCTAAACGAGGCTATGAAATCCCCCCATTGCTAAATGAAAATAAAACCTTTGTAGTCGATGAATCTGACGAGGCTGAATCGTTTATTGGGTTCTTTTCGAAGCATCTTACGACGGAATCCGAAGCTGTCTCGTTGTTTCAACCATACTCAGACAATATTCTCGAGAGCATTTATTTCTTCGTAGAATTAGTTCGTAAGCATATAATTTGCTTAAAAAAACTCGCACGCTACGAGAACTGATGGTTTTCCAAACTCAGTTATCAAAATAGTGTCGACCATTTTAAAATTACTTAGCCATATATTCCCAGTCTATCTCTCAAACGGTTTTTTTTCCTGACTCTTGAAAGACATCCATTATTCGTCCAATTTCTAAGTCAGGATCTCGTTCGGACGTTAATAATTACCGAAGCGTTCATAAAAGCCAGTCAAACTTCTGAAAAAGATCACTTTTAATCAAATTCTCGATTTTCGCCCAGAAAACAAGCTTTTAAGCGAATCGCAGCATGGTGTTTTACCTGGACGATCATGTGAGACGTGTCAGTTAGCTTTTCATAACCACGTTACTTCCCTCCGTAACGAATGGCAATCCGTGGTTGTTTCCTACTTCAACCTGAGCAAAGCCTTTGAAAAGGTACCGCACAGACGCACAGTCATATCGTGGGAAATTTGAAATTGGTTTCGAATTTAAGCTCTTTGCGCTCACGAGGTTTTTAGTCTCTACCTTAGTGAAGAAGACTTATCTGGCTATAAAAAATGACAAAGGAACTGCGTATTATCTGCCCTTTGGAAATATCCTTTCTGATTGGGACGAATACTTCGCTTGAACAATCTAACTTGACCACGGATTATACGACGCTCTGGAAGTTATCTCTACGATCAGCAAAAGTCTGGAAGTTCACTCGCTCCTAAAAACAACATCGCTGCTTCTGAATTTGATTGTTACAGTGCAAAGAACTCCTAACAACAAAGGCTGAGTCGTTCACATTACAAATTTTGACTGTTGAAATTAATTGTACAAGCAAATCTTTTTGCTATCTATATTAGCACGGCTGGATGATTGCAGACTTTGAATTAATGCGCTCTAATATAGTTTCCAATAGCATGGGTAGCGCTAACGTGCATGATCCATCTCTGGTAGTTGAAAAAAAGTATTCGTCGATGGCTCTACCGACTTCACCACCAGCTCACACCCTGAAGGCCAAGTCGCTTAGATATACTCTAACGGGAGGAATAAGGTTAATTTATGTAAGCCGTCTCTTACAACCTTTGACAAGGTACTTTCAGAAATAGCCGAAGCGCTTTCAATAACGTGTAAGAAATCCCAGACCACCCACTATGCAAAAACGCATCTTCTTTCACCAACCATTTTAGAACCAAACACCACCCAGCCAAATAAGCCTGTGGGTGCAGATTGTGATGGATGTTTGAACCTAGCCACGCGCGTAATGCGTTTAGATGGATGCCTTGAATTTTACGCGGAGATACTAGCAGTGCTCATAAAGCACAACCAGATAACACCACCGGATACAACACATGCAAAGGACAGGTCAGTGGTTGATAAACCAGGAAACCACGAGTTCAGCAGGGCCAAACGCAGTCGCATACGTCAGCAGAAGGCGGCTGAAGAGCAGCCTGCTAAAGACCAACCAAAGCCCTCAGTTTTATCATGAAACAGAACTTTGAGCGCGCCATGTGAACAGAAAGCAAGAAAAACACTCAAACGGGAGACTTCTGAAGAAAAGGAAGTTGAATTGAACCAAAGGGCAAGCGGTAACTTAGAAGAAAATGCTACCAGCAAAATGACAATAGAATCTTTCACAGATCTGGACTTCGAAACCCCTGCTGCTACTCTGCTTCAGTGCGATGTGACCTAGGGCCCAAGCTCGAGCCAACCGTAAGCAACATACAGGGTGCACCAGAATCAACGGCTACAGATGCTGGGGATAAGGTAGAGCACGATCGAGGTCTCGTTCGGTAGTACGCTAAATCACTGCTAGGGGCACTGAGGCTGTAAAAATTCTCAAAACATTTAGAAGAGGAAAGGATCAGCCGCCGAATGGTTCAAGCTCTCGGCCATGACCATTTAAGGTCATTTGGGACACCGAAGCGGAGGCACAGCTTATACTGGAAAGAAATTCGTCTCTGCAGACCACGCATGCTGGAGTTTTCTTGCAGCCGGATTATGAACCAAATAAATCAATAAATCAATTTCATATTTAAGGCCCGGAGGGCCTCGTCATTGCAAAATTAGTGCTATGGAAAAATAAATACAAAGTTGATAATTGCTGCTCTCCGTGAAACAACCGCATAGACAGCGGGAGCGTTTAGTAGTGTTGGTAGATTAATTCATATCCAACAACATATCGTTGTTTTAAATAGTTGTAAACGCATGGTGAACTAAGGAGGAAGCAGTAAAAAAAAACTCCTACCATTGAAGCTGGGGCGGAGTTCAGCGAACCCCCGTTTAAAAAAACAAAACGTAGGAGAAAAAAACTGCTTCAACAAAATTAAGGGGGTTGGTTGAGAGGATTGATTGTAGTGCAAATGAGACAGGACTGTAGATGAGAACGTATGAGGGTTGGAATGCTTCTTTTAATTGGAGAAATCATATAACAGCAGAGGCTGTCGTTCACCATTGTAACACCACCCGACTGGCTTCATGTTCAACCATCAGGGAGGCGAGACCGGAGTAGACCATCGCGGACAACCGAGTCGACAAGAGAGTGAACGGCAGAGATCACCTGATCATCAACGAAACGCCGGCGATGTGATCTTGTAGACTGCGGAGTCCAGCGACGAGCTGGCGAAAATAGCAGAACGGCCACGAGCATGACTAAAGACCATGAAGCCTATCGTCAGGGTTGTAAAACGGAGAATGGAGAAAACGGCAATGATGGCTCGACAGAGAAGTGGACGAAACATCGTTGCAAACATAACTCAAAAGAGGAAGAAATATACATAAATGGAAAACAATGTTATATAAACATAACCACCTCAGATACCAGGGGTACCCTGTTCAAAGTCCAAAAGTTGTGTGTTTGGGAAGAAGACGGATAACAAGGACTTTATACCTTCCAAAGTTAAGTGTTTACCTAATTTGACTTTAAAAACTGCTAAGTTAGACGACAGCCTAATTTCGAGGGGAATATTATTCCAGATGAAGGCATATTTGGAGGCAAAGAAGTGAGAATGGTTTGAAGTGGAGCTAAAGGGGGGTGCAATAATCCCGGACGAATTACGAGTGGCATAAGGTTTATCTGCGGGAATGAGAGCGTTGATTCGTGGAAAATTAGGGGTAGACTTAACGCGAAAGAGGAAACAGAGGCCCGCTTCGAGTCTTCTGACCCAAAGAAATGTCCTTTTCGCCAACTGACATCTCTCCGTATAAGAAATAGTGGATCGAGGAAGAGCAAACATTTTGCGAGTAAATACCCTCTGCACATTTTCAATCTTACCGCGGTCAGAAGCATTCATTAGACCAAAGAGGGGACAGCAGTATTCTAGGATGGGTAGAACATGCATGCGATAAAGTTTTAACTTTATTTCCAGCTGGAAGAAGTTGTGTGATATAAAACCACATATCTGTGCAGCCTTCGCAGATATTCGATCCGCATGAGGTGACAATGGTAGTTTATTTGTGTAACTTAGACCTCAGTCTTTTATGGTGGATCGTTCTAAAATGGGAGTATTTTGGAAGACTAGGGGACGGAGAAGCTTGGCGGGACCGAAACACAGGAAACTGCACGTGGATGGAGAGAATTCCATCTGCCAAGTAGCACTCCAACGTGAGAATGTAAGTAGGTCCGCATTTATTTTATCAATGCATATACTTGCGTATATGCATTCGAAGTCTTCTGCATACATGAGATTGTGTGAATATTTTAGAACAGTCTAAATTTCGTTGATGTATAGAATGAAGGGTCAAGGACCCAAGACAGTGCCTTGAAAACCGCCACTCGTGAGCAGCTGAGAAGTGGAGTAACTATTACCTACTAGGACCTTCTGGCTGTGGTTACACAAGTAGGAACCGATGAAGTCAAGGAGAGGGGGACGGATGCCAATGGCTTCCAATTTTACCAGAAGCCATCCGTGTGGTACCTTGTCGAAGGCTTTGATCAGGTCAAAGTAGATAAAAACCACGGATTGCCGCTCATTACGGACGGAAGTGACGTGGTTAAGTAAAGCTTAGTGATACGTCTCGCATGAACTTCCGGGAAGAAAACCATGCTGCGAGTCGCGTGAAAGCTTATTTTTAGGCAAAAATCGAGAATTTGATTAAAAATTATCTTCTCCAGAAGTTTAGCTAGGGTCGGGGTTTATGAACACCGCGGTTGTTATTTATGTCCGAACGAGATCCTGATTTAAAAACTGGAAGAATAATGGATGTCTTCCAAGTGTCAGGAAAGTAACCATTTAAGAGGTAGACTGAAAATATATGGCTAAGTAATTTGGGAAAGGTCGACACTCATTTGATAACTGAATTGGGGATACCATCAGTTCCTGAAGAGTGCGAGTTTTCAGACAAATCATATGCTTACGAATTAATTCTACGGAGAAATCAATGTGCCCGAGAGTATTGTCTGAGTATGATTGAAACGATGGGACCGGTTTGGATTCTGTCGTAAAATGCTTCGCAAAGAAAGCATTGAATAATTCAGCCTTATCAGACTCATCTAGTACAAATGTTTTATTTTCATTAAGCAATGGTGGCATTGCAATTCCTCGTTTTGCGGAGGACCTACGATGAAACAGTTGTGCAACCGATTTTGTAGAGTTTGACTCACTCAGGGCGCCAGATTTCCTGTGCTGGTCACGTGCAAGACGAATCTTTGACGCTAATTCGAAGATCTCTGCGATCCTTAGATGCATAGACAGCGAACTAGTAGGCCTATCTTTCAGCTGCCTCCTCAATTTGTTTAGTCTGAGCAAAAGAAAATGAGGGACAGTTGATTCTGATGTGTAGGGTTTCGCAATTTTAGTGGGCACAAATTCCAGCATTTTATTAGAAACGACCGACATGAGTTCAGAAAGATATGGAGGAGAGGCTCTGCCAATCTAATGAGTTAAGAAAATTGTTGATTGAGCTAATATCTGCGAGGTCATACGCATGATAGGTACGATTAGCACTAGACTTTTTCGTAGAAGGAAGCGGAAGGCAACAGTGAATTAATGTGTGATCATTTTGGAAGATGTCCTGCAATACCATTTGTGAAAATCAGATCTAGGATATGATTCTGTCTTTTTGGGGAAATATCCAATTGAGACCAGTTTGAAAAATTAATGCTATCTAGGAAAGGCCAAAATCTAGGTGGACAATAGTTTGAAAGCCAGTCGATTTCAGGAAAATTAAAATCTCCAGCAATAATTTTAACTTCTATAGAGGATTCTGAAATAAACTTGAATATTTTACACATATTTGCATCTTCTTCAGATGAAGAGTTAGGAGGATTATATACACATCCGATAATCGCCTTTTGCCGGGGCGACAGGATAATAGAAGCGCAACAGTAATTTCCAGAGAAGGACGTGCTATTTAGATAAAACGGAAAGAGCCTAAATGACATTCTAATATAGAGAAGACAACCACCACCACGCTTATAAATGCGATCGTGACGATAGAGATCATACTCGTCTATGATAAGGGAGGAGTCAGAAATGATTGAATGGGTCCAAGATTCTGTTATGCACATAACATCGGGCGTCGTCTTAAAAGCAATAGCTCGCAGTTGAGCCATTTTATGTATAACAGATCTGGCATTAAGCAATATGACATCTAGTGTGTTTTGAGTGACAGGACTGTGGCTATCGTTATTCATAAACAAGGATTTGACGGTGGGTAGGCAAACTGTAGGCAGCTATTATTTGTGGAATAAGTACTGACTGGTATGGAGCTGTTAGCATACAGGTAGCCAATGATGGATGGCTGATAAGGTCTGAGATATCTAGGGGCCTCGCTTTATGGCAGGGAAAAATGAGGAGAGAATAAACCAAAATAAGCTTCTGGAGCGTTTGGGAGGAATGGGGGAGGCGAGAAGGCATTTAGACGTTTGCAGGTTTGGGTGGTAGATGATGGGTAAAGGAACTGATAGGGAGGGAACGGTGACATAAAATTAGTGTTGGAGCCGCTCACGTAAGGACTAGTGGTCTTAGTCAGTGAATGTCCTGTACGGCACTTCCGATTAGATTTAAAACTATACCAGTTTGGGTTACTGCCGTGCAAATTAAATTTTTCGTGGTTCGGGCCCGGCGTGTTCAGTAACGCATTATATGGGGAATAAAATGACTCCCACGGTCAAGGGAGGAGCTAGGTTGTGGTGGGGAAGCGCTCGGCCTAAACGCTTTCGACGGTGTTGGCGACATTCTTGATGAGCTTGTTGCCGAGTTAGAGGCAGCGGAATTTATCGATCGTTGGACATAGAATGTAATTAGACTAGTTTTAATCGTAGTAGATGATGGAGCGGCGGGGCTTGACGGTCACGACATCAAGAGGGATGGGCTAACTGGTGCACTGATGTTAATGGGCCTATGACTAGACATTCGGGAGGTAGGGATAGCAGGTGTACTGACGGTTACGGGACTATGAATAGACACCAGGGAGGCAGGGATAACGGATGTCCTGATGTTATTGGGTGTATGACCAGGTATCCGGGGTGGAGGATTATCGAGTGCATTTACCCTATCGGGACTACGAACAGATTAAGAAATAGTAGGCTGAGAAGTCATTTGTCTATTGGACTGGACAGCCGCATTTCTTCGCTCCATTGGTGTAAGGTCTCGACAGAGGAAACTTTTAGTCATTTCTAAATATCGGTAAATGCGATCTCGTTGAGCAAAGATTGAGTCCACCGCCATCAGTGAAAAAAAATTAACTAGGATGGACGGGTTTTTGCTACGCGATTGGAGGCGTTTGGCTTCTGCAATTTTGTAGTTTAAACCACCCGAACATTGAAAATCTTTTGCAATATCCAAAGGGCGACTTAATATGGAGGCACTTTTGTATAAAGTTAAAGCTTCGCTTTTGTCTATCAAAAGCTTCCGTGGTTATAACATGGACGAGGGGGAGTCTAACTTTTTACAATCTTCCGAAGGCACATCTGATAACTTACCATCAAACGGATTGCCTAGTATTGGCAAAACAGAACCAAACTTCATCATGAAGTCATAACAGTTCTGTTATGCAGATAAATCAATTGCTTAGCCTTTGCAATGGGCTGCATGTTGATATCAAGGCATTGACTAGTAGCCGTGGTCAGGCACCGCTTGGGTCTGGGAGCAGATATCTTACGATGAGCTATAATTTTCGCTCTCATAATTTTGATGGAAATCTGCTTTAAATTTGAGACGATTTAGAAAACTTTAGCCCGAATTATTTTACCGCAGCTGGTTGGTAAAATACCTTAAAATTGTTTAACAAACTGTATTAGTTATTACGTTCAGAATAAACCAGCTGATATGATTTTCTGATTATGACTTAGGACAAATAATCAGAGCTAACTTAACCAATACTGTAGCTATTTTTTAATAAGCACTTTAAAATTATTTGAAAACGTGTATTCGATATTGGGAAACGACTCAGCCTTTGCAGGTCTCGAGAATATTCGGATCTTGACGCTTTCTGTTACTAGGGAGTTTGTTTTAGGTTTTTTCCGGTCTTCGAGGTGTTGGAAGGCGCCCAAGAGGTGCATTACCAACTCTTTACAATTGCCTGTAAACTGGCATACTAAACATATTATCTAGGCCGCGAATTTGTTGGTTTGAAGAGGTTGCGTCTCGGTAGAATTGGTTGGAAAACAAAATCTTCTTAAATTCCGACTTCAAAAGATCGTCCATGCTAGAAAAATAATTCCAGAGACGCAGGAAAAAATTCTACACGTACGGTTGGAGCCACAAGATCCTAGATCGCAATTGATGGGGGATATCGATGTAGAAATGTCCTATGAGGAGGGAGGGGAAATACAGACTGTGATCTTGTAGGGTCAAACACGAAGGAAAATGCGACTTTTTAAAAACGATCTCAAAGACCAAAAGAACAAAGGCGAAACCAGCCTACAAATAAGAGGAGGAGAAATAGTCCACATTGAACGAAATTTTCTTTGGCTGGAAGTAGTCAGGCTGAAGGCTTAACCACGGTCTACCGGCAGGTTCAAGAAGGTACCACAAGCAATAGTGGCCACTGCCTCGAGATCTATTAAACCAATTGTCAGAGTCTCTTCCATATCCATTTAGGTTATTTTAAAACGTTCGTTTTCCGAAAAATTATGCTAACTCTTATCATAATTCTTTTTTACGACCGCCTCCTACTTTTCTTACTCCACAAAACGGGCACCCTTTCCTCAATTTTCAAGCAAATCTGCCGCCGTACAATAATCCTAGTATATTTAACAATTATATTTCAGCTAATTGTAGACCAAGGCAATCTTGCTTTCAGCCTTTTGTTTCTCCCATGCCAGTTCCCTTTCCGCCACCAAGTTTTCCTTTTTTATAAATACGGATGAGCGTAACCTGCATCTCAGGGATACGCTCAGTATAGTTTCTCTGAATGCGAGATCAGATATGAATAAAATGACAGAGCTCAGAACAGTAGCTTTTGAGCATGATCCAGATGTTATTTGTATCACTGAATCTTGGGCTCACTCTCTTGTCTCTGACTAAACGCTCGCTATAGATAATTTTAGTTTTTACCGACAAGACCGCATTGAAAAACGTGGTAGTGGTTGCTTTCTTTATATCAAATCATCTTTTGTACATTTCCCGTTTCATCTGAGCATTTCATCGTTTTCGGGCGATGTCTGCTTTATTTCAGTCATCCTCCCGCACACTAAAAAGCTGTAATTGGCTGTCTATAATCTTCCATGTTATTCTGGTAATGAAACTGCGCTCTGCGAAATGTTTGCAAAAGCCGCAGAAGCTGAAGTTGATGTCAAAATAATCATAGGTGATTTTAATCTGCCAGAAGTTGACTGGGAGGCAAAAACTTGTCTGCTAAAATTTCAAAAATTGGTAGATACTATTAACTTTGTAAACATGTAACAACTGGTCAGTTCAGTGACTAGAAATGAGAGCATATTAGATTCAATTTTTACAAATTACGTCCACCCTCTCTTTATCAATTTTCATCGTGATCTCTTCACAAGTGACCACGCATAAATTCACTGTTGTTTCCAGTCTCCCTTTCTGCAAAGCCTGAGGTAAAATGCAATAACCTCGATTTCGCTAACGCAAACCATGAACTCATAAATGATTTCGTAAGTACTCTAGATTGGCATACTATTTTTTTCAACTTATGATCCAATCTTTTTCAATGAACTTTAACAAAACCTAACAGAAAAAAATTCAGACTTTTATCCCACTTGAGCCTATTAAATCAAATTCAGCTTCCTCTACCGTTCCAAATTTTCTCCGAAATAAACTTAAAAAATTACGGAAGTAATATAAGGATCCGTCTAATAGCTCTTTGTCGGTGCACTTAAGGATAGCGCAAATATTTGAATTAGCGCTAAAAATAAGGCTTGCACGAAATAGGCGTAGAGAGTCCCTGGCACTTAATGATAATAATAATAATAATTTGTATATTTAAGGCCCAAAGGGCCCTGTCGTTACAAACTTAGTGCTATTGTGAAAATAAAAAAATGATGATAAGCAGTGAACTCTTACAAAATAATTGTCATTGGCAGTAAAAAGAACTCCTAGATCGTTGGATGAGTTCAGCGGGCCACCGAGTTCAAAAAAACTTTAGGAGAAAAAATTGCCTTAATAGGTAAAAAGGGTTTGATGTGGTTAGTTTGGGACCTGATGTTGAGGGTTCGGGACGTTTATGGTCATGGGAAAAATAATATATCGTTGAGTTAAGAAGGGGTCATTTGGAAGGCAGGAGAAGGCAGTAGAAGTGAAGGCAACATCATCGAGTTGCGACCCACCAGATTCCAGAGCCAAGCTCGAAGACCACAGCGAAGGTTGCAAAAGCGGAGAAGAATTCGCAGCCCTTGGAAGTGATGCTCGACTCTGCAGAGGGAAATGCTAACATATTTAGAAACCATTTTAGTATCCTGGGAAGAGCTTCAAATGCCAGGAGGACCCTTTTCAAAATCTACAACTTGCGTGTTTGGAAAGGAAACAGACAGTAACGACTTTATTTCCTCTAAATTTAAATGCTTATATAATTTGCCTTTAAAAAATCGACAGTGTAGAAGACAGTCTAATATCGAGAGGAAGGTTGCTCCAAATAAAAGCATATTTGGAGGTAAAAAAGCGAGCACGGTTAGATGTGGAGCTACGGGGTGGTAAAATTATCATGGAAGAGTTACGAGTAGCGTAAGGTCGGTCTACTGGAAGGAGAGCGTTAATTTGTGGGAGATTATGACTATTGTTAACGCGAAACAGAAAGCATAGACCAGCTTCGAGTCTTCTTATCCCAAGAAATTTAATGTTTGCTAATTGACATCTATCTGTATAACACATACCAGACCCAGAAACAGAAAATATTTTACGAGTGAAAACTCGCTGAACCTTTTCAATCTTACTACGGTCATGCTGGGTCATGAGACCAAAAAGCGGGCAGCCGTATTCTAGTATAGGAAGAACAAACATGCGGTAGAGTTTTAACTTCATTTCTGGAACGAAAAAGTTATGCGATATAAACCCACATATCTGTGTGGCCTTGGCAGAAATTTGATCTGCATGAGGTGATAATGCAAGCTTATTCGTGTAAGTAAGACCCAAATCCTTTATCGTAGATCTTTCTAACAGTGGACTATTTTGAAAGATAATGGGTCCAGGAAGCCT
>JAYGXS010000005.1:59874318-59978580 GCA_036362985.1 Ligula intestinalis
CCTCCCCTAGTTTTTCTGTCTTTCCTGAAAAGCTGATATCCTCTAAGTGATAATTCAGAATCAGCGATATCTTTTGAAAGCCAGGTTTCAGTTAAAGCCATGATGTCTGGTTTCACCTCCTCGACCAAGTTTTTTAGTTCGTCCAGCTTGTTAAACAAGCTTTGTACATTTGCGGTTAGGACTTTTAGTGACAGTTTACTCCGTGAGGCCCAACCCTCATCGTGACAGGTTTTGGCCAGAGGAAGGGCTCCTTGACTTGTATTATTTGCCCATCTTTTATTTTCTACACACACTGTTTGGTAACGACCAGATAGGAAATTCTCAATCCACGTAAGAAGTCTGCCTCCGATACCCATCAGTCTCAACTTATGCAGGAGACGTTTGTGTGGCACACTGTCAAAGGCCTTCCAGAAATCAATGTAAGCTGAATGTACAGTTTCTTTTGCATCAATTGCCCTTGTCCAGCTTTGCATCGCATAAAGCAAGTTTGTTACACATGACCTTCCCCTACGGAATTCAAATTGCGCATTCGACAATTTATTGTGAGTTTCACAATATATCATCAATTGCTTTTTGAGGATCTTCTCCATTACTTTGCAGCATATGGAGGTCAGACTTACGGGTCTGTAGTTATTCGCAGATGCATGACCACCGCTTTTGTAAAGTGGTGTAATATGCGCTAATTTCCAGTCCAGAGGATGTATATCAGTATCAAACGATTTCTGGCACACTAGTGAAAGGGGTTTAGCTAGCTCTCTAGCAAGTTCCTTGAGCAATTTGGCAGGAATTTCATCCGGACCTAGAGATTTACATTCCTTCAAGCTTTTTAGTTCTTGAAAAATCGTCTCTTCTTCAAACAAAATATCCCCAATATTTGGTGCTTCCACGACCTCGTCAACAGTTGCGATGAAGGGAGGTTCTATGGTGAAGATAGACTGAAAGAACTCAGCAAAATGTTCTGCTTTGTTTTTACAGCCGGAGATTTCATGACCATCATCAGTTTGCATAACAGGAATCGGGTTCCTGTTACGTGCGCTTTTCCGTTAATAACTGTATAGCAACTTTGGATTATTGACAGCTTGACGAAGTAGATCGCTCTCAAAGTCTCGTCATGCTTTGAAAACCATTTTTTACCTTGTTCCGCTGGATTTTGTACTGTTCAAAATCTTCGTTGCGGCTTGTGTTGCAAAACTTCTTCCAAAGCTTTTTTTCTTTTATTGATCTCTCTTTTGATAGCTCTGTTCAGCCATGGAGGTCGGCTAGATACCTTGGGCACTGAAAGTGGGCAATGACTGCGCATAAGCTGCAACAACCACCCCTTAAATGTATTCCAGTCCTCAGTGACGTCCACAGAGAAAAGAAGACACCAGTCTATTTGTGATGCCTCTACTCTCATTTGTGAGAAGTCACCTCGCCATATATACGGCCTTGGTTCGTCTACTGTAGGCGGTAACGAGTAAAGACCATAATCCCACAAAAGTACGGCATGATCACTTCGACCTAGTGGAGGTAGGCAGCATACCTCGTCTATAGTGTCGGGATGCTTCGTGAAGACTAGATCTAAACAACTAATTTGTTGCCCTCCACGTGCTCTAGTTGAAACTAGGACGTGTTGTGTGAGAAGGGCCTCAAGTGTTGCTTTTAGCTGATGGTGATCAAAGGCGTTTTTAGAACAATTGGCCCGCAAATTGTTCCAACATATGCTGGAAGCATTGAAGTCACCCATGAGTACAACATCGACTTCCTATCTCCTTTATGCACACCAGTAAACGCGCATCTGCATCACTGTTTGCCCGCGGTGGTCGGTAGACAGTCACGGCTTCCAGGGGCTGCGACCCCCATGCCTTAATTGTCAGCCAAATAGCCTCGATACCATGAGCAATCCTTTCAGGCTTCTCGCACACACTTAATTCGTTCTTTACATACATAGCAACTCCTACACCCTGGCGTTCAGCTCGGTCTCGTCTAAATAGTTGGTATCCGCGTAGCGCCACTTCTGAATCACTGATGCTCTGGGACAGCCAGGTTTCTGTAATTGCTATAGCATCAGGGGACCCATCGGCTACCTGCATTCGAAGTTCATCAAACTTCGAGAATAAACTCTGGGCGTTAGTATATAGAAATTTCAGCCGGCGAGACTCTGCAGTGTCCAATGCGTTTGGGCGCGAGTTTGCCAGTACTACTGGACCGCAGCCGTCATCAGGACTGACTGCTTCTACAGCACTACGGTAGTTTTCTGTACTATTTGGTCCCTGAAGATAGCCAGATTGCTCTCTCCAGCTCTCTCTCTCTCCCGTAGTTCCGCCACCAATTCTCGGCGTTTCAGACGTTCTGCTGGAGAGAAGTCCGGCTGAAAAAAACACCGTCTTATGTGAGTGGCGGAGAGCTGTCTTCCGGGACAGAACCAAGTTCACCTGTTCTTTGTTATCCAAGACTATCCTGAAAGGTCGAGGTCAGCGAGTTTCCGACTGTTCAGTAACCTGTTTGCCTATCCTAAAAGCTCCACAAGCTTGTACTGTCTATCGCTGTCTGAGAATGTCTTTTAGCAGGTCCCGAAACTTTTCAACGTCTGCATCCGTCCTTTCCTTCGGAGTAGTTCCATCTGATTCAGGTAGGCCTTGAGCGACTTTGCAGTTTTGGTGGGCAAGGGAGACCCTTGATATATTTCCAGCCTTACTGCCATCGGAAGACCCCGAGGTATCGATAGGAATGGCCTGTGACTTTGGGTTTTCCTTACCGTCACCAGGGATAGGCTTCTTTTGGAAGCCGGGATGGCTTTGTTCAGAGCTGTCTTCGTGCTGCCCCTCTTCCGCATTTTTGGTTTTTTTCAGTGATCTGTATGCAGCCTTAGCATACTCACTGTCTTTTTTATGCTGGCTTTCTGTGCCCGAACCGACTTCACACAAAAGTGGAGTTGTACAATCTCGTGCTCTGATTGAAGCGTGTTGTTTGGTGGGTGTTTTGTTTCGCGCAGTATCGAGAGGATTTGAGGTGGAAGCTACCAATTTTGCCGCTTGGGTTGCCGATGTCTGTTCATCTTTCTCAGTGGATGCTCCGTTCCAGGATTCTGAAAATACTCTTCTCTGCTGGCTACTCTCCACTTAAGGTACGATAATTTTGTCCTTTTTAAGGAGAAAGCGAAGAGATTTCTTTAATTCCTCTATCTCCATTTTCAGATTATGGAGCTCCTTATCGTGGTCTGCAAATTTGTGCAGAAGCGTAAGACAGGATGTGCAAGCCTCATCCTTATAAGTTGACCTCTTTAACTTCTGAGACTTTTCGTCCGTTTGCCGGGAGGACTTTTCAATAAACTTCGAGACCGCTCTTCTGTAGTTGATAATCTAATTTGATCCTCACTACTGTACTCTTCTAGAGCTCCATCGTCTAGCCGTTCGAATTCCACCCGAGGCGTCCGCGGTTGGATTCCTGGCCCCGCTGACAGTTTAGCAGAATTATCGAGGGTAATATTTGCTACTTCCATTTTCAAACGAAACGACTAAATTCAAAATGCGACTATGACGTAGTATGTTGTCTGGTATTCAAAATAACAAAAATATTCTGACGGTGTGTAAAGTATTGCAAATATTTCTAGCAGACTGACTTAACAATACGCATAATTACTTAGAAGCACTTTCAAATGTGTATAAACAATATGCAGGATATTCAGGAATGACTCAGCCGTTTGTAGATCTTCGAGGTCCTGAATAACTGCTGATCTTGTCACTGGTGGTTTTTTCAGGCTGTTTTCACTTGCTTTGGTTTTAGGCTGTGAATTCAGTTCAATGACGTGAAGAACAAATTCCAATTTGATTCCGTTTTCTGATGAAGTACGACACAATAACAAATTTCACGAGTTGCAGAAAGTACTTTTGCACATACCTTCCACAGTCAGTCGTGGAGGCCACTTCCCTTCAGATGTACAAACAACGCTTGGATAATTACATGCGTCCCCTCTCCTCTCTCCAAGTCTGAACTCTAAAAACCAGACATATATTGTAAAAAAACAATGCTACTCACTGTTTGCCGATACTATGTTAGTAATGGTAAATTTTATAGGTGCTTGTACACGTGCTAAATAGGGATTTCAAAGGCGTTGCCTATTATCCTTAACAAGTAAACTTAAAAAACTGAAAAGTTTTATTTGTAAAGCACATTTTCGGCGCCGTGAGTTGATGAGCTTTGGGAACCATCGTCTGGAAAGCCAGTTTGGCCAAGACGGTGTGGAAATTTCCTGGACTGTTTAATCCTTTTGGTCCCAAATGGATATCCTATTTCATCCAGAAATATATGCGTCATGTTCGGTCTTCCTTCTAAATTCGGCTTAACTGTGGCTTTGGGAATATCGTTGGGTAGGGCATTCCATATGATCGCATATCTTATGGTGTAGAAATTTGATCGCTGGGCCGTCCTAGCTTGAGTGTTTTGAATCGTATGCTGGTTGTTTCTAGTGGGACGGGAACGGTTTTGTTTTGTTAACATATTATTGCTAAGGACGTTATAATTATGTCACTATAAATAGGAAATTCAAACCATTTTGGAGTCGCCTTTGCCAGAGGGGTTTAAGACCATATATATTGTACATTATTGCATAGGAGTCTCGGGCATCATCACGTTTACACAGAAATCTGATAAACCTTCTCTGGATTCTTTCTAGATTCTGTCTGACATATGATGACATGGTACCGAAAAATATGGAGCAGTAGTCTAGAATAGGTAAAACATACATTTTGTCAAGTTTAGTCTTCAGTGTAATCCATGTGAAATTTTTACCTATGAAGCCACACAGTCGATTGGCTTTTGGGGATGACCTGTGCGAGAAGTGGTTCATGAGTCCTGGGGATGCACTAGACACATTTCCAGGACTGAGGGGCAAGGGTCCAAATTTTATATAGATCGGAGGGAGCTGACTAACAGTAGTGGCGGTACGACACTATTTCCAGGATTATTCGGACGAATTTTAGTACTAGTGTGCCTCCTACTGTCAAATAAACTAAGTTATTTTTCACAAATAGGAGCGAATATGTGTGTCCCAGGTTCTTGTTATAGAGAAGAGCAAGATGCGATCTCGACAACGATAGTTTATTCTGAGCTTTCGGCTCCGTCCGTGCCATACGCCCGTGACCAGAAACCAGGGCCCAGTTCATCTACAAGCATGCAGGCTGCCACGTCCAGGTCACGCGCCGCTACTCCATGGACGCGCGCAGGAGACACGATAGGATAGCATAAAAATGAACGTGGCGTGGACAGGGACAAATCAATAATTGCCACCCCTCTTACAAATCACATTTATGCGTAGCTAACGCTTGCTGCTTTCTCATTTAATCTGACGATGGCTTCTCGTGTGGAGCCGAAAGCTCGGAATAAAATTATCGTCCCAGAGATCGCCTCTTCCTCTTCTCTGAAATAGTTATATTTTATTTTTTATTTTATTCGGGGTTCTTACGAGCGATGTAGCCGTTTAAGTCTATCAATATATAATTTATAAAGCGTTGTTTCTATCGAATATACCGTTTGGTTTCGCGGGTGGGCGAGAACAGAAATCTCTGAAGTCGATCGAAGGTGCATTTACGCTCTTGAGGATGAATCCGTTTAGATTAAGCTAAAGAGAAACCTAGAGTCTCTGACGGTACACAGAATACCAAACCCTATGAGAGCAGCCGATGAGTCGTTTCTCCATCTGGTGAAGGAAGCACCTAGCCACCAAGCGGTTCTTATTGCTAACTAGTTAAACGCACTTATTATAGACTGGGAAAATCTGATAGTCGACGGGGAGCCAACTTTTTTGAGCTGTAAGATAATGTACGTCACATTCGATCTCCCTGTAGCAAATAATGATAAGTCATCAGACAGAAATCGAGGGAACCAGAGAGCGATTTGCTTGCAAATAATTCTTAAGAACAATTTATCTTATGTTTAAATTCATTCAAGTGCCCCGATAGTTAAGAATCACCATAAGACGCTACGGTGGGATTACTCGCTCTATTCTGACCACTAGAATAGAGCGGAAGAGTATCGAAATATGTTGAAGGCTTATTTCAATTCGGCGAAGAATGTACTGGTGTCCATGAATTGGGACTATTTGTTCAAGGGGACCCAAAGTACGAAATGGAATTTATTCAGTGAAAGTGGTTCACCGGTACATCTCGAAGAACTTCGTTGCATACGAAATGCACTCAAAAAATTGAGCTACTAAACAAGGATGAGTTATAAATCAAGAACTATCCGATAGACGGAAAATAAGCCTAACATGTTATTTCCCTATATTAATAGTCAACTAAGGAATGAGGCCGATACAAGCGTATATCTGTGTCCCAGGAAGCAATTGCGAAGAATAAGCCTCAATCGCTGGGAGAATACGTGTATTCACCTGACGTTTCGACATCCGTCATGGATTCATCATCAGAGACATGAGAAGGAGACAAGAGCAGAAAAGGGTAATGAATGCACAGAAGTTTGAAGTATTTGTAGGAAACAGTCATTACTGCAAACATACAGCGACAATTAAGGTTTGAGTCGAACCAAGCGTGAAAACTCTAGGCGTTTGGCGGGGCTGGAACTCGCGCATCAGAGAAAGCCTTTGCCGAAGGCTAATGCTCTACCGCTAAGCTACAAACGCCCGCTTGACGCCATGAGTTTAATCACACTTGGATCGATATTACCCGCTCAAATTTTCGCTCATATGGAATCCACCAATACGATACGGGAGCAAGTTAACTGCCCAAGCAGGATTTCCTAAGCAATCATCTAGAATCCACCTGAATGACTAAGAGGCTGACTTAATTATTAAGTTGGTCTGGCAGATTTGCTTAGTTTGAGTTGACCCTAGCCTAGCAGTCATTCTGGTCGATTCTAGATGATTGCTTAGGAAATCTTATTTGGGCGGTCAACTTGCTCCCGTATTGGTGGATTCTATATGAGCGAAAAGTTGAGCGGGTAATATCGATCCAAGTGTAAATCAACTCATGGCGTCAAGCGGGCGTTTGTAGCTTAGTGGTAGAGCATAAGCCTCCGGCAAAGGCTATCTCTGATGCGTGGGTTCAAATCCCGCCAAACGCCTAGGGTTTTTCCACACTTGGGTCAAATCAAATTCAGCAAATCTGCCAAATAAACTTAATAATTAAGTCAGCCTAGTAGTCATTCTGGTGGATTCTAGATAATAGTAATGATGTTTATTTGTAAAGCACATCTTTGGCGCTGTCAAAAACCCCAGAAGGCAGGAAAAACCCTAACGCAAACCCCTTCTTTCGCAGTGTCTATTTTATTTGTTTTGGTCTTTTGCTAGGTCAATAGTGTGCGAAATAAGGAGTTTTTTAAGTGAAAAAACGTGACTTCTAAGGTACAACACTAGAAAAACATGAAATAAAATAACAATACATTGTACGTGTTACGGTTTTATAGTAAGGATACTTGGGGTCTAAAAAAACTGTCATGCCCTTGAACTGAGGTGGACTTAGCCGCGGTCAGTTTGAATCTGAAAAAATCAGCTGAGGACATTGCGTCTTCCGTATATATGGGTCTGCCCGATACGGACATTACAATCGTTGTCCATTGACAGGAGTTTGATAATCAGATGGGACGTTGCAGATGTCTGAGGTGTGTCGAGGCAGCTGCGAAGCACCATCGTCATTCAAGTCCAACGACAGAAGACACTTGGCGTTTCGTTTGTCGAATATCTAAGTGAGAATGAAATTTACATGATTAGCATTTATACTTCTGATACATTATAAGAGGAATCAATATATATTTTAGTATAGTTTAAGATAAAATTATTTTCTTTCATAATAATTTTTTATTAATATTGAGATGTTAGTCGAAGAGTATTGGAATAGATAAATTGTTTTCAGTTTTTGTTTTTTTTAGTTTTGAGGATTGGAAAAGGAGGCAAGGCAAAATTTTGCTTAAGGTTTGATTTGATCAACGTTGGAACCCGTCGGTAGGACGCCTCCAGCAGTGGCCAGTTTTCCCCTAAATGTGTGAGAACTCTTCTGGACCGTTAGATCCCTTTTGGTCCGAATTGGATGCCAAAGAACTGGGTTGCAAAGTGTCCTATTTTGTTCAGAAATATATGCGTCATGTCAGTTGAGAAGAACTGCTTGGTCTTTTTTCTAAATTCGGCTAAACTGTGGCTTTTGCGAATATCGTTGGGTAGGGCATTCCATATGATCGCATATCTTATGGTGTAGAAATCTGATCGCTGGGCCATCCTAGCTTTAGCGTTATGAATTGTATGCTGGTTGGTTCTAGTGGGACGGGAGCCATTTTGATTTGTTAACATATTATTGCTTAGGATGTTATGATTATGTGTCACTTTAAATAGGTAAGTTAAACAATTTTGGAGTCGCCTTTGTCAGAGGGGTTTAAGACCATTGCTTAGGAAATCCTGCTCGGGCAATCAACTTGCTCCCATATTGGTGGATTCTATATGAGCGAAAAGTTGAGCGGTTAATATCGATCCAAGTGTGATTAAACTCATGGCGTCAAGCGGGTGTTTATAGCTTAGCGGTAGAGTATTAGCCTCCAGCAAAGGCTTTCTCTGATGCGCAGTTTCAAATACCGCCAAACGCCTACAGTTTTCACAGTTGGGTAAACTTAAATTAAGAAAATCTGCCAAACCAACTTAATAATTAACGTTCATTAACTTCTTGCGCGTTTATAGTTTGTTGGACGGCATGCGGGCTCCGATCGGCTGAATTTTATTACACGCGGTGGGCTCGGGCATGATGATTGCTGGGCCGTCTGGCACTCTGTTGTTGGCATACGATAAGGTGGTTTCCTACCCGTTCCTCAAGTAACGACTTACTTTGGCAAATTGAGTCTCAGCATTGAATATGGATTGGGCAAATCGTTGCACTTGTTTATGGATTGGGAGTCCGTCTTTACGCAACTGCGCTTTTGGCTGATTGGGTTGTTGCTGTTGTAATTCAGTACGTGTATCGTGTTTGTCGCTTTCCTGAATACTTTAGTCTTTAGACCACCACAAAATTTGCGACAGGTGAGGATATCAAGAAAGGCCAGCGGGTTGTTCTTTTTTCATCCATTGTGAATTAGATGTCCGGGAAGCCGCTGTTGAGACGTTCCTTGAAAGTGATCACCTGGTCCCGTGCGATGACGACGAAGGTGTCGTCCACATACCATGCCCAGAATTTTGGTCCATGTTGTTGGAAAACCAGCGACTTCAGCCGTTGCAGGACCACCTCGGCTTTGAATCCCGAAACCTTTGAGGAGCAAGTCACAGCTCTTGACGATGATAATGGTATAATAGTCGTTGAAAATGACGCTAAAGCCCCGTACTGTGACCAGTTCATTGCCTCATTATTTACTATGGAAACAAACCTTTAATTCCAGCATTTGAAACCCTATTCCTTCCGGTATCTGTAGTTGATATACGGCTGCAAAAAACTCAAAGCAGCAAAGCCATCATGTCCGTGAAATATACCGACTAAGCTCGTGAAATAATTGCCTGGCAAGCTTTCCAAATCACTAGCGCATATTTTCTGTTTGTCTGTCGAATTATTTGAAATTCATATTTGTAAGCGCTACATCGGCACTGTCCATAAAACATTAGTTTCATAGGAAAAATTCAAAAACGACGTTGACAATGTGCGCAGACAGACGTAGAAAGTCGTAATAATGTCAGCAGAAATTATCCTTTTGGGGCAGCATTAAGCAATGTTTTGCAGATAATTGTGAACTTAAAAACTTAAAAATGATGGGAGAGAGACATCTGAGTGGAAACCGGCGAGATTCAAACGACTGTAAATAATCATTAGTCAATCATTCTAAACTGCGTTAACTGTAAAATAATGAAAACCATTATTAAGAAGGCACCAATGAAATACTTGTGGGGGCAAACTTTCTCGACCGAGCAGTGGATTCGACACTGGACGCAGATGGCATAGTCAATGTCATTTATAATGAAGGCGTTTGAAAGCGTCCCACCTAAACTTCTCAGCAATTAATTATCTGAAATTGCATAAAAGAAAACCTGTTGATATGGGAAACTGATTATTTTAAATGGTGATGGCAAACCTTGTGCATCGGTGCTTCAAAGTCAACCCCAGTCAACCCAGTCATAGGAACGTTGCACTTCCTCGTCTATATCAACGACTGTGTCAATGACGGGACTGCAGTGCCACCGTATTTGCTGTCGATATCAAAATTCTGGAGATTAATCATGCCCGAGACCATGAGGCAAGCATTTCAATGTTATCGTAACAGACTTAGCTGCTGGTCGGCCATTTTGCTCTTACATTTTAATGTTAGTACGCATGCAGTTTTAAGGTTCCGTACTTTAAAGACCAGCAAGAAGGATAATTCCTTCGAATAAATTTTCAATGGACAGCCCCTTTCAAATTATGAAGAAAAGATAGAGCCTGCTGTTCTAATAACCTCCTCGCCTAAATCATCTTTAAATTGTCTAAAGGCAGCTGAACTGGCGATACAGGTGTTAGGTGAGCTAATACGAAAATTTGTTCACATATATGAGGAAAATTTCAGGAAAATTTATGAGCATTCCTTTGGTAGCCCTTAAAGAATGCCATTTAGAGCGTCGATGATTTAAGAAGGAATATATGCAGCTGGAACGAGTACATATAAGAGCTATGAAGATGCTGAAGAAAATTGATCATCTACTTTACGAAGTCAGACTGGCTGAACTCGATTTTTCCCTCTCAATTACAGTAAATTATGTGGTTACCTCATTTGAACCTACCGAACTGTCAGGGGACGCGAGTGCACCCCAGCATTTGATGATTTTGTTCGAATCGGCTCGGAAACAAAAAAAGATCTTGCACGCTACCTTACAAGAAACTGCTTACAACATGGTCCCCGTTGATGATGAGAATTACACTGACATCTTTCTTTTTAGACCAGTTAGGTCTGACATAACGTTGTAAAGCGGAGGACTATGAAGTCTTACGGCTTCTGGTATATCCATGGGTCGCATATCGGGCGCTTTATTAAAGCCTTTACTAAGATCCTAAACATGGGTCTTTCGTGTCTGTGGCATAGATTTTTAGGGTTTTTTTTCTAACCCTTGATCGCATCCAAATTATATATATTTTTGGGAATGAATATATACTAACCTTGAATGCCTTGTACTTTGTAGCCTATTATCGTCACCCCCTTTTATGCTGCGTCACTGGATTGGCGTTTATTTGAGTCTTGTTTTAGAGTTATTGGCTCCGACACGTCAACCTTGCAATGAACATCTTTAGGTTGTCCGGCGATTTTTGTCACTTTGTTGCTATAATAATCTTACTTTTAAAAATATGGAAAACGAGGTCTTGTTCGGGTAATTTATTTTCTGTGTATCATTTCGGCAGGTCTCTCTGGGAAATCCCAGATAGCGTTTGTGGTCGTCTTTTGCACCCGCTATTTGGACTTATTCACGTCTTTCGTCTCTGTCTATAACAGTTTGGCGAAAATTGTGTTTATTGTCTCCTCTATCACCACTCTGTATTTGATTTATGTCAAGTTCAAGGCGACTTATGACAGCAATCACGACACTTTTCGCGTCGAATTTTTAATTGCAGCTTGCGCAGTACTAGCTCTTCTTGTTAACCAGGAGTTCACTTTTATAGAGGTAATTTTTTTTCGAAGCCGTTTAATTTTTCTCTAGATTCTTTGGACATTCTCTATATACTTGGAGTCCGTAGCCATATTGCCGCAACTTTTCCTAATATCTAAAACGGGGGAAGCTGAAACAATAACTTCCCATTACTTATTTGCCCTCGGCTCATATAGAGCGCTATATATACTTAATTGGATCTACCGCTACTTTGTGGAATCATTTTTCGATCCAATATCTGTGGTCGCAGGCATCATCCAGACTCTGCTCTACCTGGACTTTTTCTACCTTTACATTACCCGAGGTAACATTCTCCTTATTGTCTAACATACCGTTCAGTCCTGAAGGGTAGAAGTCTCAGTCTTCCGGCCTAATCTTCAATTGCGTGACTCCAATGCCCTTGGATGCGGATTGAACTTTCGATTCGTTTGTAAAAATCATTTCAAATCTTACTTTTTGCCCGAGTCGGCTTACTAGTGTTTTATCTGGGCGCATGTATGTACTGTATCGAATTTTTTAAATGTGCTGATCAGTACCTTTCAATCCGAACAGTAAGAATGAAAGTTCATTGGAGACGACTTCTCTCTCTACCCCTTTTCCACCACCTAAATTTGAGTTCCCAGAGCTCCATTAGTAAGTGGCGTTAAAAAGATCCTACCATCTTATTTGAATTTGTTCCTTCTCGTCCCTTCAGCATCATGATATAGGTTGGGAATATTCGCTAGTTTGCCAACCTCCTTTAAGTAAATTTTTGAGCTTGTGTTCTTCCACATTGCTACCTATGCGATCTGACCTGATCATACTACGTTATGGCGCGCCTGTTATTTCTGATCTTTCCCTTGTGTGGCCTACGTATGCCATGGCTTGACTTTTTCACTTCCATGAGTCAGTAAGATGCAGGTTAGTAGAACCAACACAACCCCGAAAACAACGCGATTTACATCATTTGCTGTATTCCTATTTCGACTTTCTACCCTGGAAGTATCCAGGTTTTTCGTTCCCGATACTCTCGCAAGTGTCTAGATGGGAACAATTTGGCAATGAGGACGAGACAAATTTTGTCTTAATCTAGAAAACACTAGCTACTTGACGCATACTTGACCGAGAGAAAAAATTCGAATTAGCACTGTAGTATGAGTATGCACCTGCCAATATTCATTTTAGACTTACTCTTCTTGGATCGTAATAAATAAAGCGCAAACAAAGAAGTCTATTTCAAACGGTGGGTTCGAACACCTGCAAAAAATCGACTTTCTTAGGCGTGTTCTGAAAGTGCAAAACCTATAGCGAAAAGTGACACCAGTTTAATTCTCTCGTCTCCATCGATGGCTTATTTCTCAAGTATTTGCTGGGATCTTCTTGACGCGCGACGCTCCTCGTTCTCGCTTACCAACACGGGTCACGCTGCCCACACGTGAACTGTGTTCAGGTCCAGCATCCGTGGAGGGTCCTGCGTTTGCGGCCCCGGTCGGCGCAAGAAAGGCTTTTCGGTATTCAGAACACTTCTGATAGTATTGGGAACGCATTTTTGAGACGGCCACCTGAAAAACAAGACTCGAGGTGGAATAAAATACACACACTGTATATGCAGAGTCAAACATTAATCACTCAAGAGCTCTATAGACGAATGCAAAATAGAGAATTGCGTTTACATTTAAGTGTTAACTATGGGTCTCCAAACTGTCAGCTAAGATATCACCCCTATAAAAAATTGTTATTTTTTGTCGAAACTCAACAACCGAGTTCGGCTGGCAGCACACAGACCGTCACCATTTCCACGGGCGGCAGTGGAATTTTGAATTTAAGGAGGTCTAATGACGGACAGAATAACTTTTTCACGTAGTTGTCTGAAGTTTCATATAGACAGGAAGGAATTTTTAGTCGTGCGTTTCCATTTGAACACATTTCGCCGCCACACCAGCTCAGATCAATGTCCAAATACCATATGCGTCTCAGAGGCTAATAAGAAAAAGAATGACGTCGGACCTAATCGATCCCAGTTATAACGACATTATTTTATTGTAATATATTCAGAAGGAAAGAGTGTCCATCGAGGGAAGCAAAGGATAGGAAGATTTAGTCGTGCATCTCAAGGCTCCTCGGGTCTGCTCGATTTGCTCACAGTGACTTCCTCTGAAGTCGTGTTGTGTTTTATCATTATTCTCCCATCGCCAGGCACCTGCTGTCAATATTCAAGACACTAAGCATATCCTTAAATTGATATCAAGGGTTACCTTGCCTCAACTACAATCTCTCCCCCTCACCCTACTTGTAAAGAAAAATTGCAACAACTTCTTCTGGCTCGCAGTTATTTTACTAAAATATGTTGGGTAGCGCGGGGCCCATAGGCCCTAAAATTAAAAAATTTCGAGGTCGCCATTAGTGACCGTATCGTCTTCTTTGCCTCCTGTTTATTAGCTAGTCATGTTATGTCATTTGCCGTTTTTTATTCCCACAACGGGCGACGCGGGTGTTACAGTGTAGCAACATTGGGAGCGGACCACGGTGCCACACTCGTGTATTGACCTGCACAGTTACAACGGATCTCACACATGAGAAGTGGCACGCCTGGACGCAGGCTCACAATTCGCTAGCCACCTAAACCCCTTCCCTACACGGGATAGCTGACGGATTCGGAAAGCGGGCTGATCCCTGGGAGTTGGAGGAGGATGAGGTCGAATCTAGCTACGTCAGACCCCACGGCACTCAGAGCATCTTACTCAATGTAAACAAATTGACGCCTCATGGTGCGCTAAACGCAATGACCTGGAAGGCTGCCAACTGGCGGAATCATTCCGTCGTCCTCTCAGGATGTACACTCGGGTTCCATTGGTTCTCTCTCTCAGTCGGGGTCTGGGCCACCCCTCTTGTTTGTGTGAAAACTTGGTTCATGGTGCGCAATCTGGACGTGCATAGCATGCGCAGACGAACTATTTAGCTCCATCAACGACTATGTTCGGTCTTGCCTCCGGTTTTCTCGACACCGGACTCAAGTTGATAAGCGACGATGTAGTGCGGTAGATGCTGCACTAGTTTAGTATTAATATAAAACAAGTCACACGCACGAGACACTGTCCCTGTGCTTACCTTACTGCGTGGCACGCAATAGACCTCATCGCTTGCGGTAGTCGAACTATCACCAGAGCAGGAACAACCTGCGTATACTGTCTTAAGGCCGTCATGCTCATGTCACCGTATCTAAAATTCGTTGTCGAGACGCCTTGATGTCTCAAAGCTCCGGCAAAACAACACTACCGAGGCTTTAAGCACAGAAATCCAGTCCCGTCTTATGATCCAGGCTGACAACGAGGGCAGTAGCAAGTGGCCATCACTGAAGACATCCATCTATGGGGCAGCTGAGAAGATTCTCGGATTCACTCAGTGGTGCCGCAGTGACTGGATCAGCGGAAGAACCCTGCAGCTGTCGGCCGAGGCGACTCGAGCCAGGTCCCGGAACGATGCCTCCTTCCGCCAACTTCGAAAGCTGACAGCAAAGTCGGCTAGAGATGATCGGCAGATGTATTGGTCCGAAACGGCGACTTCTATGGAGCAGGCTTCTAATGTTGGTGACACCCGAAAATTGTACCAAATCATACGCCAGGTTAGTGGTAAGTCCCGACATTGTGATTCTGTTCGTGATGTTAATGGAGGATTTATTGCCGACAACTCGGCCAAGGTCGATCGCTGGCGTAAACACTTCGAGCACCTACTCAACTTTGACGAACAACCCATCACACCCTCCCTCTCCTCCGCAGCGGATTTTCAATCCCCTCCTGCCTACGCAGTGTCATGTGACATCCCTTCCGAAGACGAAGTTACCGATGCAATGCAGAGGCTACGCACCATCAAGGCGTGCGGAGAGGACGGTATTCCTGCAGAAATCTACAAGTCCTGTGTCGACACCCTCGGCTCCATGAGGTGATTGTACAGGCGTGGCGAGAAGAGACCGTTCCCGATGACTGGGGCTCAGGTATCCTTGTACCTGTCCACAAGAAGGGAGATAAGGCAAGATGCGAGAACTACCGTGGCATAAGTCTTATCGATGTTGCTGCAAAGATCTTTGCTGTTGTTCTTCTCAGGCGCTTCCAGTCTGTACGTGACTCCAGGACACGACCCAACCAAGCCGGATTCCGAGCTGAGCGTGGATGTGCGGATCAAATATTCACACTGAGGCGCACTCTAAAATTCCGCCATAGCTACCAGCAACCGACAGTCGTTTGCTTCGTCGACTTTGCCACCGCATTCGATTCCATCCATCGTGAGTCCCTGTGGCGAATAATGGAACTGGATGGAATGCCGACCAAACTCATTGTGATGATTAAGGCCTACTATCGGTCTACCACCGCACGAGTCCTGGTCCACAACAATCTCTCTCAGTCGTTCGATATCCGGTCTGGTGTCCGACAGGGCTGCGTCCTTTCGCCCATTCTGTTTAACTACGTCATTGACTGGATTCTCGGCAAAGCCCTACATGAAGAGGACGGTGTTGAACTTGCACCCGGACGCCGACTTACTGATCTTGACTACGCCGATGATATTGCGCTGTTAGCCTCAAACTTTGATGGTCTACAGTCAGTAATGTCGCGGTTAAATGAGATCGCTATGTCGGTAGGCATGTCCATAAATTCCGGAAAGACGAAGTTGTTCTCGAGCTGCGTCCCTGACCAGGAAAAGGCACCCCTGGGGATTAATAGCCATCAACTTGAAGAAGTAGACAGCTTCAAATACCTCGGGGCGAGGCTGCTACCGAATGGGCAGCGCAAGGACGACATTGTCTCCCGTATCGATGCTGCTCGCTGGGTTTTCTCAATCCTTCGAAAGCGCCTATGGATCCGACGTGACATCTCCATCGCCACGAAGATTCGTGTTTACCGTGCATCCATCCGGTCAGTCCTCTATGGATGTGAATGCTGGGCTGTGCGTGCTGAAGATGAGCGAAGACTGGAGGTCTTTGACCACCAGTGCCTGAGAACGATCCTGCGAGTTAAGTATAACGACTTCATCTCAAATGAGACAGTCCGCATCCGCTGCGATTGTATCACGAGCATATCTCAGGCCATTCAAGAAAGGCGGCTGAGGTGGTTTGGACACGTTCTCCGTCGTCCGCCCCACAAGCTTACCTATGCTGTCCTCGACCCGGCACCGCTGCCCACCTGGAAACGTCGAAGAGGAGGGCAACTGAAGACCTGGCTAGACACTGTCCGTCAAGGCATGAAAGCAGTTCTTGGACCTTCTATCTTCGGCCTCCGTTGCTAGAGAAGGGACTGGGTGGAGCTTTCGAGATCCGCTGCCGCCAATCGCCACGCATGGAGAGGTACCGTTCGTGACATCATTGAGGCCGGCTAGATCAGGCATGATCACAGCCGTAACAAGTACAAGTAAGTAAGTCCATTGTCGCACTTCTATAGCATTTGTCTTATGCCACTGTCCACCTCCTAGTACTTGTACTTGTTGCGGCTGTGATCACAACTAATTTAGCCGATCACAAAGATGTCCTGGATGGCACTTCCCCACGCGCGACGATCCGCGGCAGCAGATTTGTTCTCTTCGCCAGCGCCGGAGACCGAATACCAAAGGTTCACGATCCACTTCCATGTTCCGACGGACTGATTCGAGCCATGTTTTGAGCTGACCCGCATATCGACGTTTCCAATTAGGTAGCGGTAGTTCTTCTCTACAAGCGCTGTCTTACCTGACTTGTGATTTGGGGAAACTTCCCTTGTCAACACGTGCAATTTCCCTCCCCAGGAGACAGGAAGAAGAGTTACTGTATTCTGCATGAGCTCACCTGCAGTTTCACGGCAGCCTCAATGTGTTGATGTTTCTCCACGTTGAGCGCAGTAATCTCCTCATTGACATGGTTCTCGAGGGCATCCGCGATGGCCTGCCGGGCACCATACTTATGTCCTGACACAGTATTTTCTTCGATCTCTTCGTAGAACGAGACCTGCCGCTGTACTGGGGTGTCGCTCGGTGCCGCGCGTTCCAGAGGGGACTTCCAAAGGGCAGATAGTTTAGCCTCAGAGACAAAGACATCAGCCTCCTTATACCAGTCGCCTGGGGGCGGTGCGATAGCATTAGGGTCTTCGATGTTAGCCGCAGCAGTACTCTGTTCTGTAATGGTTGAGTAAGGAAATAAAAACACAATTAATGTACTGAGTGCATAGTGTACGGAATAAGAAGACGCCTTTCCCGTGTTCGAGAGAAATTGACTTGACGAAGAAAATTACAGTAGGTGGGCTTGTGACGAGGTCCCAGCCTCTTTTTGACCTTCAACACTCGTCTCCATTTTTCCTTGAATGCATCACCAACACCGTTGGGACTTTATCGCTGTGTACACGAGAACATAAAGTTATAATTATGTTATTAATATTTTGCATACCTTAGAACACTTGCTGTTTTTAATCATTATTATATTTGACCGTTAGTTTTACTATTAACTAATGACTTTACCACATTGTTGATCCCGACGTGATTCGACCACGCAACCTTCTAATATCGCAGGGCAGAAGTTAAGATTTCAGGTCACGTCGGGAAGTCACCTATATTGCGGGGGGTTAAGTCAGTTAAGTCCTAGCAGCTGCGATCTTCAAGCCAGATTCCTAAGGAGAAGTAATGGGAGGCCAGAGAGGAAGGAACAGTTCATTTTGTACAGAAGGAATGAAGAATAGGTAGAAAAAATGGACGTCAGATACGCCCCTGTGGCCAGCAGCTGCTCGCTCGTCTGATAGTCAAAGTCCTCATGTATATTCTCAATTCCTTCTGCACAGAATAAACCCTTACTGCGACTCTGGCCTTCCACGACTCCTCTTCTCCTAAGGAATCGGGCCTGAAGATCGCAGTTTCTGGGGTTTAACTTAATTAACCCCCTGCGATAGGCTAACTCATTAAATCTAAGGATTTTTACAAGAAAATGCCTGTTACGCCAATGCAGTTCAAATGGCGTTCCCCCAAAGGCCTAAAAGCAGTAGAGTAATGGTCGTTCTTCACAAAAAGGTATATTTCGGGTTACCAAGTAATATACCAGCTTTTTAAAAAAGCGGAAAATTCCGAAAAAGTGGAAATTGGGCCTAGTAGGTAAAGTTAAATTCTTCAAATAGGCGAATGCCTGTCCACGCAAAAAAAAAACGATTGAATAAGGCAGCAAAAGCAGAATTTTTTGGCAAAATAATCGTTTTGGATACATATATGCATAAGTATTTCGCGCAATGCAACGCATGGCTGTTACTGAACGGCCCAAAGTTCGAGTACGTATTCCAACATGGTTTCACGAAAATTGTTAGTTGTTTCTTCTTCCTGATTTATATTGAACTGAAGCAACCCGACTTTTGCTTGATTGTGCCGTGAGCTCACGTGCGGAATTGACAGCCGGTGACTTATAAATTAAGATCCAATTGTCAGGTTTAGTCGCAGGCGTACCGACACATTTCTTTATAATTATTTCGGAATTTCGATTACGATGGAGGTTCAGATCGTTCTTGCAGTAGTAGTTAACACTACGATTTTCAGTGGTTGCAATCGATGGTCCACAAATAAAGATCATGTTCTACGTGCTTAACAAAACCTCCAGAATGAGATATTCCTTCAACACATTTACCCGAATAGTGAGTTTTTGTGCATTTCTGATAATTCAACTGTCTGTTTGAGTTTTCGTTTGAGAAGCACCCAAGTATGTCAGGTCATTGCCGAAAAAAATGAACGTCCCCAACAAAAGACAGATATAAATATGCCTAAGATAAATTTCAGGGCTTTTTATAACAAGTTACCGCTTAAAACAGCGCTTTTTTAGATATCTCGACACCAACTGTCTGCGTACTTTTCCTTTTTCGAAGATAACGTCAAAATAAAAATGACTAAGTGCGACAGTTTTTGACCTAAATCTTATGCCAAAAATGAAAAAAACTCGCTTTTCCGTGCATACCGGAGCAGTTTTCAGTACACTTCTTTACTTTTAGGCCCCGTTCGAAGATTGCCGAAGCACAGCGGAGTGGCAGAATATATGCTACGATTTTGTGAAAACTGAGAATCTTCTGCCCGTTGCGTTTAAAGTTTCCCTCTGCGTTCATACTGAACTATAGATAGCGAATGTTTGGACCTCTTTTGCATATGGTTTGACAGAGAAAAGTAATGGCATGTCTCGGCTCTTCATATATATTATTATTATTTTCAGTGTGGTCAAACAACTTACAGCCTTAGACGCTTATTACGTAATCGCAAGGCACACAGCGTAGCGTGAGTGGAAAATATAATTTTTAATCTTCAATTCGCTATTCATTTCCCGGCAATAATGCGTTATCTCTTACTCACGCCTCCCCCAATTGCATGAATGTAAAACAAACCTTTCTCTTCTCTGAACAGATATAATTAAAACGTTTCAGGTCTTTATTCACGTTCTTTTATCGTTTTCGTCATCCCCTTTCATCATCATCATCATCATCTTTGGAGGATGATGGAAACGATAAGATATTTGGACCTGAAATCTTTGCACATATTACGTTCTTTTAAAGCACAACACGCCTACACAAAAAGTTTTATCTGCACCGTTTGATAGCATTGGAGATTTCTTGGATGTCAAGAAAAGTTGAATTTGGTCCAATTGAGCCCGCTTTTTCTGCACTACATTCATCTGAAATGAAACATTTTCTAGTAAACAACATTTTGCGGTTCAAGTCTACTCAATTATTAAAATAAACAACCTCAAATGTGTGTTTAACCACGCATTCAAATTTCGCTATTCACATTTAATGAGATAGCCTGACAATATTGTGCTTAAATCTAAACACCAGTATATAGATGTTTACTTCACCCTATTTCTGTTAGAGGTATTGAGCGTACACCGAGCCCACTGCAAATTTACGGTTTTCCAGGACACCTCTCTGAAGGATGGGACAGGGGCCGCTGAAGGCAAGCCATTGGGAGAGTTTCATGGTTAAATGCAGTACTGATGACAGCAGAAAGACCATCTTCATTTAGTTACTTCGAATATTGTTTTGGAGGTAGTATGACTAACCTCTATTCGAGGCGTGACTTGGGTACGGACTCGTAAGCCAATCGCTATGTCGATTCAACCGATGCGTCTGATTGGCTGTCTGTGACTACTTTTCGCGGCTGTAACTCTGCGCGTGCCAGTTGTACCGCTGGCAGTCCAACAAAAGTCTCGGGGGTGTTTTGATTCCGGTCGTAACACATTTTATCAGCGGAATCCTCAACGAAAAAAGACTATTTTTATGAAAAAAAGTCAATAAAACTCGCGCCAAAATGATCTGTTTATCTTCGGACCGGGTTTATGTACATTCAGTAGAACACCATGCACGCAACTCTTCCCGTATTGGGACAATCGCTTTATTAGTAAAATTACATCAATAAATGACAGCTCAAATAAATTTTGTATTTCGGTGTTGACCCGCCATTGTTTGATAACTTTTCCTGCCTGCATAACACAAATTTTACTCCTAATTATAAGGCTATTTTTTACACGCTGTACTAAATCGCAACTAGATATTTTGCCTGAGAATGAATTATTTCCAAAAAAATTACGAAAAATAAAGGGAAAAGCGACTTTTAAAAGAAATCACGGCGAAAAAGAATTCGGACTTAGCTGTTCAATCCCTTCAGATGCAGGTATGGCTATAATGATATGGAATTTAGCTTTAGTTCAGCGGAACCTGACGGGTAGTTTGCGGGCAGTTTAGTTTTTTTCTAGGCCAGCGCCGGTCGGAAAGAAACTTAATGGATACGAGTGAAGGAAATTAAAAGTTATGCGCTCTGCGAATTGAAAAAAATGCGCAAAGGTCAACTTCAGATTTAAGTTGTGTTGGCTAGCACTATTTATCAGGGACACGAAAGTTGAAGATTTTTGAATTGGAGAAGAAGAAGAAAAGGACACTTGGAAAGTGGAAATTTTCATTTAGTTAACTCGAAATCGTTTTTGGTGAGATAAGGGTGGAGGAGTTTCATTAGCGTGTGTGCTTGCAGCCGGCCTGAATGCTTTCAATCGCTTTTTCATGCATCCATAGTTCACTGTGAAGGTTCGGTATAATGGACTGCTTAAACCACAGGCTAGGACAAATAACAAGGTTACCGAAGTAGTTAATTACGAATTCAAACTAAACCTGTTTATCATAACATAGAGAAGCGAAATATTTTTCAAATGGAAGAGGACTCGCAAGTCATATCTTTTAGCAAACTGAAGTCGATTTTCAATTGATCCAATTGTGAAAAATTCAAACTCACACGGCTTCGGTACAGCCAACGTTCTACCATTGAGCTACGACGGCACGCTGAAGCTTTGAATGTACCTACACTTGGGTTGATTCTGTCAGAGCCCGACTCAATGGCGTGCACACACAGCCCTGACGAAGCGTTCCCACGGCAAGTGACCGATTCACTGACACACAATACACGGATGACGCGGTGCAGCTGCAGCCGGCCGCCAGCTGCTAACGTGCCAGCTGCGTGAGTCATATAGCCAATGAAGTCTCCCCTTACTTGAGCCCACAATCTAATTGGTCCAACCTTGTACGTACGAGTTCGCTTGCTTTAAGGTATGCTGTACTGGGTTATCTCGAAGATTTATGCGCACTTCTTGTTGTGTTCTTCCTTGGGGGCTTACACGAGGCGTAGTTAGACGGCGAATATCACAGCTTTGGCTGCCGTTACAACAGATTTAAATCTCTCAAACTCCATTAATAATAATGATAATAATGTGAGCTTAGAAGTCATTCTGGTGGATTCTAGATGATTACTTAGGAAATCCTGACTGGGCAGTCAGCCTTCTGTCGCCGTAATGGTTGATTCCATAGGAGCACTAGGCTGAGCGGGTAAATCGACTCAAGTGTGATTGAATTCAAAGCTTCAGCATGCGTTGGTTGTACTAAAGCCTTCCCTGCTCTGCGGATTCGAATCCCACGAAGCCACACATTTTTCACAATTGGGTTAACTGAGTTATTCAAATCTGCTAACCCGCATAATAATTAAATCCACATATGATAACGAAAACCGCATATTTGAGTATGAACTCACTTTCTAGAGTTGCAAAAATTTCCATCAGAGAATTCAGAAAAGTATTTGGCGAGAAAAAACTTTCGATAAATTATCTTCACACCAATACATTTATATAGGGGGTTACATTTAAACAAGTAATTGATAATGTTCGTCTTTTCTTACAAGCGGGAGCCAACCAGAGCGTGGATTGGTGTATGTCGCTAAGTGACTGCGGGCCTCGCTAGATGTGGAATTTGCACGAAGTTCTTTTATGCACACAAGGTCGGTTCCATCAACCTGATAGCGGTCGCTTCTGCTGTTGCTAGCAGGCGCTGACCCAGAGACTTTTGATAATTTGGTGGGTCCTTGTAGATCACTCGGTAAGCTTCATTGGGATCAACCTGGTGTCCGGAATCAACCATCTGTGCCAGAATAAAGCTGTCTGTGCTCCTGAATTCGCCTT
This sequence comes from Ligula intestinalis, assembly GCA_036362985.1. Taxonomy (NCBI): domain Eukaryota; kingdom Metazoa; phylum Platyhelminthes; class Cestoda; order Diphyllobothriidea; family Diphyllobothriidae; genus Ligula; species Ligula intestinalis. The sequence goes on from JAYGXS010000005.1 coordinate 59,897,334, forward strand.
ATCTTAGCCATACCGGGAGGTATTCTTTTATTTTTTTGGATAGGCGCCGGCTCGTGCGACCGATATAACCTGCTCCACAGGAGCAAGTTAATGAGTAGATGCACATTGGGGTGGTCTGAGCTGGTAACCTATCCTTACTTTTCCCATGTAAGATTGGGTTAGTTGAGAATAATACCTGAACTCTGGCTGCTGGGAAGGTTCGTGAAACGGCTTGGTTGAGGCATCTGCTTAGGAATTAGCTTGCCGCGTCCCCCGCAAACGGGAGTTTGAGGAATCGGGTCATCTTTTCCACAGTGGGTGTGATGGAGAGAGAACCAAAACCCACCCCACTCCCGCTTGTAAGAAAAGAGGAAGATTATCGGTCGCTTGTTTAAATTTAACCCCGTATACAAATGTATTGGCCTGAGGAGAATTTATCGAAAGTTTACATTCGCCAAATACTTTTCTGAAAACACTTCAGTCAACAATCTTCTAAAAATCGAATGCCTTAGGTTTGACTCTGTGAGATACCGAAGACTCACGATTGCATTGACACAAACACTTGGAACATACAATGAGAGGCTGCGTGTGAGGATTGAGACAGGAACTAATCCACAGCTGACTTGCTTCTCCACACATAAGCAAAATAACGTGAACCATCCAGCAGACTCTGGAAGAGTTTGTTACTTCATTTTTTAAGTACCCGTCTTTTCCGGAACCAAAGGCCTAAGAGTGAATCGTCGACATTTTCGTAAATGACAAAGATATATATTTAGTGAACCGACAGCAGGTTAAGGCTTCATTCTGAACAAATGTCATCGTTTAAGCGAACAAGTAACTCAGTCTCTGTACAGGTTTGGTTCTGGCAGAAATTGGATCAGGAAGAAAATGGTGAGATTTATTTTGGCCCACGACAATCGAATCGTATTTTTGGTTACTTTTTCTCGAAAACGTGCTCATGCAGTCTAGTAGTCCCTTATAACTCAGTTTATATTACTTTATTTCATGTGCAGAGCATCATATCTAAAAATTCGAATGAATAATTCTCAAGTATATATACCCCCTGAAATCCTCCAATTTTAGCAAATATGTCCTGGCGAAAATTCTTTAATTAACTGTGCTATGAGCTATTAAAGTTCAGGGGGATCATCTTCGAGGATTTAGTCAGTACACGTAGCGGTAGTCAAAAAAAGTATCGATTGGCTGTTGAGCACTAAAACGAACAGTAATCGGGGCGTATACGTCTTTGCAACCCACTATCCGGACAACAGGATCATTCAGTATAGGTACAGAAGAAGTCGTGTCGATCACCGGAATTGGGGCATTATTAGTCTGAGCTTTTGAACTCTTACTGCAGACCATCGTCATTTATAAAAGCTAGAATGGTTGTCAGGGCAGGGGGGATGGGGGGGGGGGTCGAAACGTGGTCAACATTTGATCAGCGTTAGGGGGAGCTGGTAGTCGGTTGAGGTGTTAAGCCGCTGGCTGTTGGATTAGCAGCTTTTGACCATGGTAACTGTGGCACCCCGACGAAGTTCTTTTGGGTGCACAGGATCGGTCGGCGTAGCCTGATTGCGGCCGCTTCTGCTGTAGCCAACAGACGCTGTCCAAGAAATTTTGAGTAACCCGAGGGTACCTTGTAGATCACTCGGAAGAAGGCCTCTTTGGCATCCACGCGATGGTCGGAGTCTACCAGATGCGCTAGAATGGAACTGTATACGCCCTTTAGTTGGCCCTTCCCTAACCATGCTGGAATGTGTTCTCGTACACTTTTGGACAAACGCCGGCTCGTGCGACCAATATATCCCACCCCACAGGAGCAGGTAAACGAATATATGCACATAGAGGTGGTCTGGGCTGGCAATTTGTCCTTGATCTCTCCGTATAGAATGGGAGTAGTCCAGCACAGTACATGGGCGTTGGCTGCTGGGAAGGTGGTTGCTACAGCTTGACTCAGGCGCCTCCTTAGAAGTTCGCTTGGTCTATCCCCTTGAAATGAGACTCTGATGAAAATTCGCTTCTTCTCTGCTGTTGACACTGCGGGTTTTGGTGGCCTTTCAGCCCTGTTCTTGATGATAAATCGACTGGGATACCCATTTTGTCGAAACACGCCTTTAATCGTCTTTAGTTCTTCTTCTATGCTATCTTTCGAGCAGATACTTTTCGCCCTTTGCGTCGAATATCGTATTGAATTGCGTTTGAAGTTTGATGGTACGAAACTAGCAAAATGGATGGATTGCCCGGACCACATCTTCTTACGATACACCTTCCGCATAGTTCATTTACTTAATTATCATATAAATGCAAAGGCCTGATGAGAATTATCGAAAACAATCGTATGCTTGCCATTTCATCTTCGGAAATTTTTAACGGAAATTTTCGCAAATTTATAAAAGCGTCAACAAAAAAGACAAGCAACAGTTAAAGAGGGCAGGGGCAGGCAGCCAATCCGGCTATGCCTGCGCAGGGCGATATATGGCGGTGCCAGATCGATAAATCGATTGACGTGGGTGATGATCATTGAGGCTGCGATGGTAAACTCGTGACGCGTCTCGTAGGTGTAGGCAACCACTTTTGAAAAATGCGCCGCCTCGTGTGACGATGGATTCCAGTAAGAGTTTGAAAGCTCAGACGACTAAAACTTTGATTCCGGTGATCGACATAACTTCTTCTCTGCCTATACATACAACTGGGATGCAAATATTCGCCCTTATTTCGTGAGGGTCATTCAGTGTCGGCTTTATTCACATATTAGATTGAATGGAGAAACTTCTCATGAGAAGATAGCTCCGAGCGTTTCGAATTATAATAAAAATAAATTGTATATTTAAGGCCCAAGGGGCCCCTTCATTACGGGCGAGTTCGAATATTTTGTCAGCTCAAGTGCTTATGGAATAAACAAACCTGTAACAACCTATTATATGGGTCACGACGGAAAGCAAAAACCAGAGAATTCTACGGAACTGGACCGATGATACTAGTAATTTATTTGTCTTGAATTTATTATTTCACTCATTAATTTAATTTAATTATTTCATTTATTATTGAAATTTATTTTTCGACTATCACTTGCCTTTTCGTTGCTATATATTGGCTTTTGTCACAATTTTATCTACTTTTTCCTGTTTTCCTTCGCCATATTTCTTTTATTTTCTCTCCTGGCTAATACTTCATTCGTTTAACTTCCATTATCACCGGTTCCGTATAACAAAACTCTAGCATTTTAGCTTTCCGTGTTGATCCATATAACATACTATTATCGTTTTATTTATTTCAGAATATTTATGTGAGATTGCGACACTAGGTACCGCGGGACCCAGTCCTAAGGTAGTTCATACATGGGAGCATGTGGGTTTATGACTGGGCATCTTCCCAATCACGTAGTTACAGCAGAAGAGGACAAGTAACTGCGCATTTACTGCGTTATCTTGGTTTGATTTTCGAAGTTCTCGTAAAAGCAAGTAATTTTTACTGAGTGACCACTGTCTAGTAAGTGATTCGCAAAAGATGACCGTGGTACTTTGTTTTCTTATTTTGAAAGCTAAGCAGGCAAATGTTAAGCAGCTCTAGTCGCCAATTGCCTTCGCGTACGGCCAATGTACTTGCATCCGCAAGTACAGGTGAATTCATAGATGCAGTTTGAGGTGGCGTGCAAAGGCAAGGCTTCCTTTGGCCGGTTAATTGGGAGGCTTTTAGTTTGGGCGAGGAAAATAAATTCGGCCACACAGTACATCCTCTGTATGGAAATAAGAAGTCTTTGCTAAATTTTTTTGGAGATGTTGTCCCCCTTAAAGGGATATAAAATAGGCCTTCTCGGAACCGACTGGACCGTAGATTTTGGCCGTAAAGGGCTGCTGTATTTTTGAATGAAACGTAAGGCGTAGCCACGCTTAAGTAGGGCCTCCTTTATGCTGCCAAACTCTGTTGGAAGAGTCTCACTGGAGCAAATATTCCTGGCTCTCTGGAAAAGGGTAAGTACCAAATTCTGTTTCCATTGCAGAGGCACAAAACTGGTAAAATGTAGGCATTGGCCTTTCCATGTAGTCTTGTGCAAAATGGTGCGCCTTTTTGACCCATCATCCTCTCTGAGCAGGAGGACGTAACTCATACACAGAGAGGACGCAGTTGATAAGCGCTCTGGAAATTTATATGCGCAAATACATTCTGCTGTTTTGGCATGCTTTAAATAAATATTATTCCTTTTCGACCTATTTGGATTTCGCTATTCATATATCTGCTTAGAAGTCGTAACATCAATTTTTTAGTTCGTTTGGACGTCACTTCTCGTTAGTCTTGCGTATTATTTAACACTAAAGTACGTTATACACAAGGAGCCTATCAACCCCACTTAATGGACCGTTTTGTTTGAGATAAAACGACAAGGATCCTCCTATTTCCAGGCTCTTGCGCTAATTTCGACGGTATTAGTATTAGCGATGAGGTTAGGTTAGGGTCCGACTAAGTGTTAGGCTTAGGTCGTGGGCATATTTATCCATCGCTAAATTTTGTGCAAAACCACCTCTGGTACTCCAGATCCCTGTTTCTGTGTCTTATCGCAAAGTTAAAGAAGGTGGTCAGCCTTTGTCGTCTTTGGGCGATATTTCTCGACTGGATTTTACATACACCTGACTAGTTCACAGGATCGATCTTGTACTGCATAATACCCATTCACAGTGCCTCTCCCGTCAAACTAACGTGACTATGACTTGTTAATTCAATTTGCCGGGTTAAATTTGCGTCTGGAGGTTGTCAGGGTGGGATAGCCCAAGTAAATATGGTTACTAAAACTCCTTTTATTGGCTTAGGTAGTGTTTCTGAGGATAGAGGTTGGCTTAGGCATAATTTGGGGCTGCTAAGTTCCATCATGCACTCACAATTTTGAGGTAGCTCTTCTGGTTTCATAAAACTAGTCCATTTTAAATGATCTACGTAAAGCATTTTGACCGTGCTTGATTCGCAAGCAAAATGAGCCGGTGCATCAAGGTCCTCAAGGCTCTCGCGGGCACATCCTGGGGCTGCTCGAAAGAGATGTTGGCGACCACATTCAAGGCACTGGCCAAGCCGCATCTCACCTATGCGGCATCAATCTGGTCTCCCACAATCAGCTCCTCCAGCCTCCCCCGCCTTCAGTCAACACAGAACGGTGCCCTTCGCACGATCACGGGCTGCTATAAAATGTCGGCCATCGATCACCCTCATGCGGATGCTTCTGTCCTGCCGGTTGCCGCGCACAACAAACTCCTCGGCCAGCAATTCTGGTGGACCTGTTCACAACCTGGACATCAGAACCACCATCGTTGCAACGCTCCTGAGCCTAGCCGTAACGTTCGGACGTCTATCCGAGGTCTCCACAAGGCAGCCGTCACCTCGCCTCTCTCGGATCTACCCGTTGATGGCTCCGCCATCAGGACAGGCTACCAGCGCCTACACCAGAGAGCCGTTGTGGAGGCAAAATCCAGCTACTATCCCCCGGTCCTTCTGGGTGGCTATCCACCTCCGATTGCCACCTCGGAACGTCATCTCCCAAGGGTGACTCGCTGTACCTTGGCGCAGCTACGCATTGGCTACTGCATACTCCTTCGCCAGTACTAACACCGGCTGGACCCGTCCATCTCCGACTGCTGTCTCGACTGTGGCGTCTCTGGCTCTACACCGCCATGCTGACATCCAAGCCAGCAAAGCCAAAGCCAAGCTCAACATCCTAAAAGCCTTGGCAGGTTCTTCATGGGGCCAGGACACTGAGACGTTAGTCACGACATACCGGGCAACAGGCAAGGCAACGACTGAGCATGCATCAGCCATATTCGCCTCACTGTTAAGCGATACCAGCTGGGCGAAAGTCCAACGCGTTGAGAACGCTGCTCTCCGCATCGCCACGGGCTGTGTTAACATGACCAATGTAGATCACCTGTATCAGGAAACTCAAGTCCTGCCTCTGAAGGTTCACTCCATCATGCAGGCAAAAATCTACATTGCGCAGTCTCATAACCCAGAACATCCGGGCAATCGCCTTTTAACGCGCCCCCCACCTGCTAGACGCATGAAGCAGTCTACCATAGACGCGTACGGCCCACACGCTTCGGAGTACCCCACTAATCTACCGATAACGGACCTCGTTAAGCGTATCCACACCGAAACTGTCGAGCTAGCCAGCAGCAGCTATAAACCCAACAGAGTCCTCAACGCTCCCCCGCCGGTCTCCGACGTTATGGCCAGAGAACGTAGGGCCAACCTGTCCAGAAACGCTAGAACCAGGCTATCCCAGCTGCGTTCCGGCTTCTCCACGCTGCTGAATTCATTCAAAAGCCGTCTCACCTCATGCTTTGACAACGTCACAGACAACTGTCCTGACTGCCTCTTGCCTTTCCACACAACATGCCACCTCTTCGACTGCCCAGCCAACCCTACGGACCTCACGCCTGAGGACCTATGGCTTCGCGCAGACAAAGTCGCCGAATTCCTTCATCTTTCTTAAACATTTTATACCGTTCTCTTTATTCTTTATCCCTTCATCTCTATCCCTTAATCTTCCTTAAAAATTTTATAACATGTATTGCTGGCAAACTAGGTTAAGGGAGTAAGCTAGTACAACAACAACTGTGGCGTCTCGCCGCATGACTGCCGTCATCTATGCGCCTGCAGTTCCCGGCCAGACACCCAACTCACTACCGTGGACTTTTAGCTCAAGCCGGCCGAGGTCGCGGCTTTTCTCCGTCTTCCAACCAGATTCAGTTTGGGCTCCGGCGGGAACCCTTGATCCAACAAGGGCTACCAACCAACAGCCCTCGAAGAAGAGAGCCAGGTAGGTAAAGATATTCGCAACGTCCTGATGGCGAGCTGAAGTTTCTAGAAATATACTTCGTAGAAGACATAAACCTACAGGCTCAAAGCCGATCCCGCGTGTACCCAGGCTTAAAGCATCATATAATACTGTCCCTTCACGACATGCTACACCAGCGCAACAGCTACGTTAACCGTTTCTAGTCCGCCCTGTAGATGCACGCTTCCATTGACTTCACTATTGTCATAGATGCCGATAAACGTCCTCGTCGAGAACACCAGCGAAGATTAAATGCTCCCGCATGCAACGAGGTTGCCGTCATTATGTCAGAAACACAGCATGGCAACAGGGATATTGTCTTGAGAAGGAGGGACGATAGACTGCAAAGGATTTATGAGACACACCGTTCATCCGATTTCCAGTCGCTACTTTCTGCGCAATTACTCCCTCTGAGCATACACATACTATTCATCGAGTCAAAACGACCTCAGAAATTCCGGTCTACTCACTTTCTTCTTCATAATCATTTAAAGAGGTTCTCATATACGGTTTGCCTACATAAGGGGACAACAGCATGTAAGGAAGCCCAAGGCGAAGCCGGGCTTCCGCGCTATTGGAGAATAGGTATGAGGAAGTTGTATGTCAAACGAGCGCGCAAACGCCGACCACAGCGCCGCGTCTGAAGTGGGGTGACCGCAGGAATCGTCACATCGTCTGGATCTGCCTTTATGTGAGTTGGCTTTGGCAGGTGAGTGGTCAGACAGACAGACGTCAGCGGCCAGTGCATGTGTACTCGCCTGCGCAGAACGAGTCACCGCAACAGAACGCTCAGATCATCAAGCACGGTTGGTTGGTAAGCAGCCCATGTTGGATCAGGGGTTCCCGCCCGAGTCCAAACTTGGTGCAGTTGGGAGATGGAGAAAAGCCGCGACCTCGGCCAGCTTGAGCCAAAGATTCTCGGGGGTGAGTTGGGTGCCTGGCCGGGAACAACGTTGGCAACAAAGGATGTCATTTGAAAAGTCCCGTTGTATTTCCTAATATTCGAAAGAAATTTTTTCGAGTCATCGGTATTACCAGCAAGCAATGTTTGGAGTATTTCTGGTGGTGGGGAGGGAGTTATTCAGTAGAACTTTGCCGTTGGAACAGCACATGCCGATTGTCTCACCAGTCCATTTTTTTTGCCTGACAATATCCGCATCCTTCTACCATCTTCCCAATGAAAACATTTGCATCTTCCGCATAACCAAGACTAAGGTTGTAATTGAGTTAGGCTTTGTTCCACACTTGAGCATTTATTGGAGCAACCAACGGGCCAGATTCGCCAAACCGTATGTGAATTGGTTGCAAACTGGAGTTTCCAGCATCGGTTGGGCGTTGATGCGCTCTCTGTGATGCTTGCATAGCCAGACGTGCACTTCTACGTTTGGGTAATTCGTTTTGCCGACGTTGCGAATATCTTAACCTACCTAGCTCTCTCCTTCGAGGGCTGTTGGTTGGTTGGTAGCCCTTGTTGGATCAAGGGTTCCCGCCGGAGCCCAAACTGAATCTTAGTGAGAGACGGAGAAAAGCCGCCACCTCAGCCAGTTTGAGCCAAGAGTCCAGGGGGTGATTTGGCTGCCTGGGAAATGCAAACGAAGAGATAACGACAGTCATGCGGCGAGACGCCGCAGTCGGGCATGGGCGGGTCGAGCCAGAGGGCTGTCTGGCTAGTGCGTTATTTGGCAGGTGTCTTTTGGCACCCCTGGACGGAAGCATATCTTCCTATCAGTTTACGTAAATTAGGTAATGATGATGATGATGATTATTATTATTATTTAAAAGTTTGCGAGAAAAAAGACAGGGTTGCACATCCATCCCGTTTCTTTTAGTCATTTTTTTTCATGAGAGAGGCCGAACTAACCACCATCAAATTAAGCGTGGATTCGGTTGCTCTCGTGGAAGTTGCTGGTCTGCAGGAACTTCTAATGCTCCAAGAAACGAAGTCATGAGGTCCGGGTGGAATACGTGCAAAGCAGTTAAAAGAGCTAGCCGTAGCGTTGGCAGAACCCCTGCACTTACTCTTCCGATCATTCAAGATCCGCTTGTCACGTCGGGTGTCAATCGCGAGTCTGTAACAGCTGCCTGCCGTCAGTGATAAAGGGGACGAACACAGACACAGTGACACCGGCACTGTCCCCTGTGTGATCGACGTACAGGCTGGCGCGCGAAAGGCGAGCGGGCGGGGGGAGCGTCGCGTGTGACTGATATACAGACAGGCACGCATGCCCGCGTGCGCGCGTGTGTGTGTATGCCCACGCCCCGTGATCGAATTACAAACAGCTGTCATCCACCAATGATAACGGAGATGCACACAGAGACAGTCATGACTTTTATTAAGTATACAGATTCCTTCTGTATAGAATAAACTGTTCCTTCCACTCTGACTTCCGCTCTCCTAAGGAACCGGGCCGGAAAATTGCAGTTGCTTGGGTTTAACTTTAGTAACCCCCTACGATACTATCATTAACATATTAAGGCTATACGCACTACATCCTCCCTGACTGGCAAGAAGGGAGTATTTTATTTTGAGCTCCAAGAACGATGCGGCACAATATAAGCCTAAGCGTTAAAGCCTCTTGGTTCCTTGTTCTACTTATTCCCACCATTATTTTTTAAATGAAGAAGGCGAATATGGAAAATACGGACAAGGAGAAGAGAAGGGATGAGACAAGGATTTTGGCCGATGAATACCTGTATCCTTTGCGTTTGGAGGTTTGCCCGTAAACGAATACGACAAATTTTCGGTTTCTGACTCTGGAGACAGCTGACCTTCTGTCTTCAGAGACTCGAGGTACCGGCGTCTGGATTCGGCGGCACGTTCCATGCGTCCAGGCTCGGCCTCTTCCCACTCTCGTTTGTAGGCTCTCAATTCTGCGGAAGAGGGCTCCTGCGGCTGAAGCGATAGGCCATCCTACAAATTCAGACATATTTAAACACAAAACCCTTAGAAATTCCGTCTGCCTGGGCTCGGGCTGGGGCGGTAATGAAGACCGGTTTCTGTGTGGTGACTCACTACGTGTGGACGCTCATGCGGGAACGCTGACTGCTGCTAACGTGAACACCCACTTCCGCGGTCTGGCCAATCGCCTTTCAAGGCAGACTCACGCATAGGCGCAATTGATAAGTTGCGCACTAGCTTCACTCTGGACCCGGCGCTCTCACAGTCGGACTGCACTCTTCGGAGAGTCAGCTTACTCTTGTCCTTTCTCAGTTTCCTCCTGTACAGAATAAACCATTCCTATCATTCTGACTTCCAATTTCTTCTCTTCGGCTAAGGAAAAGTGCCTGAAGGTTGCAGCTTCTACGGTTGAACTCACTTAATCTTCTGCCATAGTTGGCCGAGTAATGCGCATAAGATAAGTTTTCATATTTCGTATTGAGCAATAGACCCTACCCTCAGGCGGTTAGGCTTCTCTAGAAGTGATCGGTTTGTGTCGAAAGGTTGAGCACATGTCGGCTTTCCAGCTGCTCCACTTTCAGAACTCGACCCCGTTTCCGGTCGAGAACCTCCGGAGACACACTGAGAAGATGGTTTATTTTGTGGCAATAGTCCCTACCCCCGGGCAGCTAGACTTGTCTTAAAATGGTCGGTTTGTGTCGAAAATGTGAGCACATGTCGGTTCATTCCCGCCTGCTCCATTTTTGGAACTCGAATCCCGTTTCCTTTTGAGGAGCTCCGAAGGGTTACTGAGACTATGGTTTACGTTACGCTTTCTTTAAGGCTTGGTCCCAGCCAGCGTACAGAAATTCGAGCAAATGCAGTGATGCCCACACAATTTCACCTGCCTGTATTTGTGTGACTAATACTGTTATGCGTAGCCACAGTGGGCGAGGTAAGTAGGTATCGCCAGCCCTTTTATTGTCTCTTACGGGATCGGTGTTAATAAAGACTTTATGGAGAAGTAGAAGGCTACTCGATCGTTGGGATCATATGTTTATTTGCCTGACCTTTGGAAATCCGTAGCGGATTCATCATCAGCGACATACTCACAGAACGTCAGGCGACTAAACATATTGTCCCAGCGATCGAGTCATCTTCTACTTCTCAATTACTTCTTGGGACCCGCATGTTTGCTTATATTAGGGAATTTATGGGTGCGTCATATCATAAGAAAGAAAAAATAAATTAAAAAGTTGAGCGGTTAAAAGCAGGAAATAATAACTTCAATAGCCAAAAATTCGCGCGGAATAATCAAATGAAAAAACCAACCAACAAGGAATAAGAGCTGCGCAAAAGTACTTAAAAATGAGGCATGCTAATAAATCAAAATTTAAAAATAAACATAAAATCATGGGATATAGGCTTTCTCCCATTTTTTACAACTCGCAGTAATTTCTAATGCATCCAGAGCGATGCAGTAGTACGATAAGCCGATAAACAACCCTATGACCCTTCAAAAGTTAAACTGAATTAAAACTAAAACTATGACTAAAATTAAACTAATAAACTAAACACTGAACTAAAAACTAATCTAAAGCAACGTTTCCTTGGTGCAAATTTAAATATGGCAATAGCAGCAAAAGGATTTATTGGTGGATTACAACAAATCCTTTTTGTACCAGACAAAACATATTTTGGACAAGATAGGATTCTATTGCTGGTCTATCTTTATCAAGCATTCATATATCATACAAAAGAAGACCAGAGAAACATTCCGAAGGAAATTAGTCAGGACAATTTGTAATAAGCCTACTGAGGACATCTTCCCTCCAAACTCTGATGAATGCATCCTGAATCTTTCGGATATTAAACTCAAAAAGTTGCAGACCGAGGCCCTATCATTAGGACTTGACTTTTGTTTACCTTACCAAAGAATTAACCCAGTAGAAGTTGAGGCACAATTTGAGGACTTGTACTCTCAAATGACTGACTTAAAACCTAGATCCAATGATGATTTAGGTTGGATGAAAGCAAAATTCGTGGACATCGCACACCAATACCGTAGAGCTCCAATAACACAACGCTCTCCCATAACTAAAGAACATACAATTGCTTTATCCGCATTAAAAAGGCACACGGAAATAGTTATTTCCAAACCTGACAAAGGTCACGGTGTGGTTATCCTCAATCGCAATGATAACGTTAAGAAAATGGAAGCCATTTTAAAAGATTCCAGTAAATTTTGTCTAGAAGCAGAAGGTAAAGATGAAACCAAGGCATTGGAAGACTCGGCCTGGAAAATGATCAAGCTTCTGTTGGATAATAATCTAATGGATTCCGAGACAGCTCTGTCCCTAAAACCCAGGGGTTCATATATCCCACGACTATATGGTTTACCAAAAACACATAAAAAGGATATTCCTTTATGGCCAATTCTATCCATGTTAAACTCACCATTTCATAGACTAGCACAATGGCTTGTGAAGGAAATAGAACCAATTCGCAAAAGGTTTTCTTCTTACACATTAAAAGATAGTTTCCATTTTGTCGACGAAATACGACACCAAAATATTTCCGACAAACAAATAATATCCTTGGACGCTGAGTCATTATTTACCAACGTTCCCTTGGAAGAAACTTTTGATATCATTTGCACTTATTCTTCGGATACCCGTCTGGCCCCTGAAATATTACGAAACTTACTACAATTATGCACAAAGAATGTCCAATTTCTATTCAATGGACAATTATACCGACAAATTGACGGAGTCGTGATGGGAAGCCCACTAGGACCTACCTTTGCTGACATATTTATGGGCCATTTAGAAGGCAAAGTATCTGCCAAATTGAACAATAACACACTATACAGACGATATGAAGATGATATATTTACGATTGTGGACAATCCAAGGGAAGCCGAAGGATTATTGTCTACAATGAACAGTCTGCATCCTAAGATAACATTTACCATGGAACAGGAACAAGATAACCATCTTTCCTTTCTTGACGTTAACTTATCCAGACAGAAAGATGGTTCCATTACACGGACGGTCTTCCATAAAAACAGCTGGAAAGGACAGTATTTACATCATTTGAGTTTTGTTCCCATTCAATGGAAACGTAACTTGGTATATACGCTTTTCCAGAGGACCAGAATGATCGGTTCTACGGATACATTGGATAATGAATTAACCAACCTTAAACGCACCCTTATGAAGCGAGGATATCCAAGTCAATTTATAGACAAATACAATAAACCTCTAAGACCTAAATTGACTCAACAATTAGCACCAAAAAAACCCATCTTCATTTCCTTAGCATTTAAGGGTGACAACATACTAAACACCATCAAAAGACGCCTTCTCAAGGCCATTGAAAGGACGTACTATGCTGCTGATCTGATAATTTGCAATCCGAATAAGCCTTTACCAGTTCCTCATGCGAAGGATGTCATGCCGATGCACGCCACTTCAAACTGCATTTATGAATTTACATGTACTTGCGGATGCAAGTACATAGGGCGAACGCAGAGGCAATTGTCCACCAGAGCTAAGGAACATTTACCTAGCTGGCTAATGAAACAAGAAAACAGAATTCCCCGATCCTCAATTACTGAACATCTGTTAGACTCGGGCCATTCTGTTGACCCCAAAACGTCCTTCCGAGTACTTGTTCGAGCACGAACAACTCGCACTTTACGCTACCTGGAGGCAGCCTACATACGGCGGGTCAAACTCGACCTATGTAAACAGTTGGAGCATGTAGTGAACCTAACTTTGTTTTGGTAACATTGGCTCCCTGTTTATACATTTTTCCTCCTAAGTTGTTACTTCAGGTGTTTTTCCCTGTCGTTTATGCTGACCATAGCTTTTGAAGTTCTCATGTTATTGATTAGCCACTTGGCCACTCCTTATGACCTTGTGTTGATATCGATTTTTCTGTACGAATTCATTGTGTATCTTCTCTTTTGTGATTCACGTTAAGTAATGAGAGGCGGCAACTGACGAGCTCTCTCGAAATGATATGGATCCAATAAATCATTTTGCTGCTATTGCCATATTTAAATTAAAAACTAATCCAAAAATAACTGCAGGAAGCTAAACGTTTCCGAGTTTTTGGGTGCAGTCTTACACATATATATGCCTATAAAAGAACATATATTAGGTATATAAATATATATTTCTGGACCTGTGGCTACTTTATTGTTACCTGCAGAAAAACAAGGAAAGTTGGCAGTCTGTCTATGCAACTACCCTGAATACACGTCGATCAATATTCAATGCAAAATTTTATGCAGAACGGCTATCCTAAAGCCTTCATAAACCGATGCCTACGGCCCCGCCCTCCGGGGATCCAAACAGAACCTCCTCCCACGATTTGTCATGCGCTGCCATACATCAAGGACGTGTCATAAGCGACCGAGCGTATTGCCGCAGGACTAGGCCTTGGAATTGCGCATCGTCCCAAGGCTAGCATGCGCAGCCGGGTCATGAGGATCAAAGATCGGCCAAATCCCAGTGAACAATCGGGTGTGGTGTATCGCATACCATGTCTAAACTGCCCTGTAAATTACACGGGACAAACTGTAAGCATGCTGGGTTTGCGCATACAGGAACACAAGTCGGCTGTTCGACGGGGTGATGAATCTTCGCAAGTTGCCGCCCACACCTACGGAGCGGGTCACGAGTTCAACTTTGCAGCTGCGAGGATAATTGCCCACGCAAGCAGCAAGACGAGTCGAGAGCTGATTGAAGCCTGGGGTCGGATGACAACTCAGTTAACCGATGCATCGAGCTGGTGCCTTCATATGTTGCCCTGCGTGGGTATCTCCGGACTCATGGCACTTATGGTCCTGTCCCTCCTTCCCTCCCTGCTACCTTTTCCCCTGCCCCTGTGATGGATAATTGATCCCTCCCCCTATACATTTTGCTTGCTCTCGTTAACAGTTAATTACCCCCTCCCCTTTATAGGTTGCTTGCTTTCTTTGACGGTTAATTGCCCCTTCCCCCAGTAAAAATTTTGCTTGCTTCCTTTAACGGTTAATTAACCCCCCACCCCTGTTAATTTTGACTGCTTTCATTGACGGTTAATTGTTCCCTTCCCCCTATAAAATGTTGCATGCTTTCGTTGACGGTTTTATCTCTGACGATGGACTCCCGCAAGAGTTCGAAAGCTCAGACAAATAAAACTCAGATTCCGGTGATCGAACCTGCTTCTTCCCAATCTATGCACATACCTGAGATGCGAACCTTTGCCTCAATATTTAATAGATTTATCCGCCTATAAATTGTTAAATATTTGGTCATGGGAAGGTCCTCTGCATTTCCCCGTCGGTCTTGATTGACACGTCTACTCGGCTAGTATTTATAAAAGTGGTTGGATCGAGTGTCGCTTGGCAGAGAGTCCCAAAGGCTGCTACTTAACCGCCCAACTACACAGATGGATACGATTACGTGAGCCAGAGTCTGCCATCAACGACAACAACAAAGCCTAAAAAGACCGGGGTTGATGCCAAGTTGACGGGTTATTTACACGTGGTAGGCAGCCGATTAGTAGGGAAATAAGTCCCAGTTCAACGCCATGGAAAACACACCTCCGCATTCAGGGAGAGCTTAAGGCGTTTGAACACGGAAAGCGTCTGAGGATGGCTAAGAAGACAGTACGGATGAGCGGTATGCTGATAGACAGGATAGAGGTAGATCGTATTTACGTTAGAGTTGACTACAGCTTGTAGGATTCTAAATAGTGGATATGCCTTTATCAATAAAATCATCAGGTCGAATCCCAGGTTGGAGGGAAAATGCAGAAGTCACCAGAATGAGGGTTTAATTGTGTACAGAAGCCTGAGTTGCTGTCTGAGGTGGCAGTGGGCACTGGCGAAGCCAGGGCTGGTCCTGACTGCGTCCAGCCAGGCCTGACAGTGTCGACTGAGTGTTGTGTGGGTTGATGACCGTTGCTCTTACATGACTGTGAAGCGAGCTCAAGTGTTCTGTCATTGATGTGATGCAATTGCCCGAGGGGAAATTGCCTGCAAAGGCCCCCTGCTGTGTTGGTCAAAGGGGTGGTGTGTGAAGTGGTCCTTAGAGAGTCGCGACTACTTGGGTGCGCGTGTGCGTACATGTTTGCGCACGTATGCCTACGAGTGGAAGTCAGTCAAGTGGTATTCAGGTCACCAAATGGAGCAAGCGCTTGCGAAGGCACATGACATTGGGGCAGCGAGCTTCGGAGAACGAAAGGGGGAGAGGCCTTGTTGCTGTCCGCCACAAGTTTCAACGAAAATGAAAATCCAATCAACGACGATCTTAGTTTTTATTACTATAAAATGCCTGTTTATTTAATTTAAGTGGGCATGTTTTATTAGGGTAGTAAGGTTAGGGCTATCGTTAGGGCTAACTTTCCTTGACTCAAACCGCGTTATCCAATCCGACTTTCTTTAACTAATTTACTGTTTTCCCCTAGTTTGCACGCCCCTACTTTGCAAATTTCAAATCGCGCGTCTGTTCGAGTACCTGATTGGAGTAGTAAAACAAGCTTCTGCTGGAAATGCGAGTATTCCTATAACCTTCCACGGACTCCTTGAATGACTTCACCCATCTGCCTAACTAATAAAAGGAATACTAACAGGAGGTTTCGGCACATTTGAAGAATTCATTTGATATAAAATCGGCGGCGGCGGCCGTCGTCGACATGGACTTCGTTGTTTGGGGTCTGAAGCCATGCTGCAAAGCGCACGCCAATTTTACACACCTTCAAGAATCTAAAAAAGGCCTTAGACACCGTTAACTGGGACGGACTTCTCACAGGGGTTACGCAAGTGAAACCCTACAAAAGGCGATCTTCACGCCCGGCTCCTTAGGAGAAGAGAAGTTATGGGATACTAGAATGGTAGGCGACAGTTAACTCTGTACAGAAGGAAGTGGAAAATAGGGTAAATTCTTGGACAAGTGCACTCCGGCTGCTAGGACCGGAGTGATGTGAGCATGCACGATACTAGACAGCCCGAGACAGCTTCGTTCCTGCAGCCAATCAGGAAATGTAAAGAAGATGAAGACACGATCTCTGGAAAGATAGTTTTATTCTGAGCTTTCGGCTCCACACGAGAAGCCATCGTCAGAGAAAAGGAGGAAACAGCAAGCATTGGCTACGCGTAATTGGGGATGATAATTTGTAATTGGTTCATGTCCACGCCACATCCATTCTCACGCTATTTTAGCGTGTGTCTCCCACGCACGTGCCTGGAGTTACGGCGTGTGACCTTGAAGTGGTGGCCTGCATGCTTGTAGAGGAAGTGGGCCCTGGTTTCTGGTCACAGGCACGGATGGCAGAATAACAGGGCGGTATATCCACATGCCTGTTTCTGGAGTTAGGATCTGACACCCAGGCTTCCAGCAGTCTGCGTGCGCCTCATTACCGGCTCGTGCCATTACCCGTGCGTTCGAGAAGTCGAATTCGTGGACTTCTTCCAGAGTGTTGGTAGCGATCTGGGACAGCGGATCGCCTCTCCGCACAGCCCGTTTGTGCTCCGTTATTCGTGAGCTAAGTCGTCGCCCGGTCTGCCGTGTATAATGGCAAGAACAGTCGCGACATGGCACCTGCTAAATGACGTCAGACTGCTCAACTTCATCCAGTGGGTCTTTGAGTTGCATGACTTGTGCACGCATGGTAGCTGTTGGGCGATGAGCATTAATCACGCCGAGCCCTGCAGCGATACCTCAGTCGCTTTTGACACGTTTTTACTGTACGGTAGAGATCGCGTCTTCCTCTTCTTTACAACAAGAACTTGGGCACACATATTTGCTTCTATTCGTAATCAGGAAACGGTTCACACTGGTTGGCGTTGCAGGCGTGTGGCAGACATTCACGTGCGGCTACTCATGGGTTCCAAGTGGCGGTAGCGGCCACTACAGACTCTGAAGGATGATGATGAATTTCGAATGCCTGTAGGGATGATGGCGCGCATCATGAACAATGGAACAGTCTCAGGAGCGTTCACAGCGACCACTGGAGATAAACAGGGCTTTGTATTCGCTCCCACTCCCTCCAACATCATATTTTTTTGCCATGCTGCCAGACGTCCACCACGATAAGCGTTTTGGAAGCAACGCTGTCTACGAAACCGACGGCCAGTTTTTCAGTACCCAATGAATGCAAGCAACTTCCGGCACATCTACTGCCACGCTAGGGAAAAGACCATGGTAATGAATCAGCCAACACAAGAGGAAGTGTAGCTGTCTGCGCTTGCGGTCGTTAAAGCGACCGCCGACTCGTGTCTCCTTCGTTTGTCAAGCACTGCACACGCACGCGGGAGAACTTCCGTAAAAGCTGTGACGCCAATTCGTACGAGCCGCAGTCGTCCGAAGCTCCAGTGGATGGACTACGGTTGTCACAGGTCTGAGGAAACAGCTTGCGGCAGCTGATTGTTTAGCTTGGTAGAGGCGCTGAGTGACCCTGTAACGCCATCAACTTCCCCTTTTATGCCATGCGTGAGGTCATGTGATTGCAGACCTGGTCGGGCTGTTGCGAGTCTACCGCACCAGAACTGCTGAATCAGGGCCTGGCATCCTGACATAAACCCATCTTAACTAAGAAGAAGAAGATGCGATCACTGGGATAATATTTTTATTCACCTGACGTTTTGACATCCGTAGCAGATTCTTCATTGAAGACATCAGCAGAAAGCAGTAGTAGAAACGGGCGATGCAGGAAGTTGCAGTATTTATAGACTACAGTCATTGCTGCACCCTAATGACAACGACGGGAAACAATAATCGGCCTCTTGTGCGTTGCTTGCTTGACGACCGGCATTCGGGGCGTGGCCTGCTGAACTTGCACCACACGTGGTGAAATTGGACGTGATGATTGGTCGGCCGCCTAATTCCGCGTTGTCAGCGTATGACCTAAACTCTCCCTTCCATCGACGCACATCCACACACCGCATGAGCTTATTGGACCACATTCGCATAGACGGCAGCGCAACTCACCTCGCACATTTGACAACTTCCTTAGCTCCAGGACTGCCGACACTTCTTCTACCAACTTCGCCATCACCACCAACTATTCAAAACCTAAACATATATTCCTTCCCTATTGTCACTGCCCGTCCGCTCAGTTGCCGAATTATTTTCTAACCTAGTGACTGCTATACTCGAATTCAAGGTTTAGAACCTGCGCACTGTGTACATCTTTTTAAGGAAAAGTACGTTTACACCTACAGTCTGAAGAAGAGGTTACATAGTTGTCAAAAAATATTGAAATCGATGTGGAACATATTTTATGCAGTTTAGTTAGCGTTAATAAACTTACAGATACGATTTTTTATTAATAAACGCCTCACAGTTGCAGAAAAGCTCATAATTAGCAACTTTTTTAAAACCGAAAGCTTCTCTTCCTTCAAGTATAAAATTTAAAAAGGCGTAATTTGCTATCAAATATGTACAAGAAATAATTTTTTCGTCCATGTTTTTCATAAAATATATTTGAATTTATAAAGGCAGTCAAAATCAATGATAAAAAGGCATGCTACTTAAATAGTCAATTTTTACAAACGATACGTTTCGCTAGGAGTCGGAACAAAACTCGTTAAAAAGCCGGCATCCTATACTGATTGAAATGACTTCAGAATAGACTACACTCTAATCAGTCAATTCCGATTAGCGAAAGAGTATTAGTCTTTCGCATGTTTCGCAATATTGCATTATCAACGGCGTCTACTGTTCATGCGTACATCCGCAGTCCTCGCCTCAATACCCATGTGCATTCGGCCGCATGTGCCAAAATGCAAATTTGCGCGGTGAAGCGTCGCAGACTACACAAAAGCTACCAGCCCACAAATCACCCATGAACCCCAACATGGACCCTGAATAGACACAACTAATGAAAGTTAGAAGGGTGTTCTTTTGCTCCGTGTGAAAGTGGTTTCGTTGGCACTCTCCTGCATGTGAGAATCTGGCCGCGTGGAGACTGGGCCGTGAACGGCACGCATGCAAAATCTGTTTTGCCTTGGCTCTGTCAACCACCGCACCATCACTAGTTGGTATAGAAACTCAGACAGCCGACCGCTGCATGAGAGAGGAAAGAGACGGTGAGGCGAGGGAAATGGCACTTCGACGCATTCCCCACCATAATAAACCGGAAGTGTTTAAACTTCTCACAGTGTGCCAGGACGAGTTGGAATTTACAACGATGCGCCAAGAACCGGGTCTTGAAGGATTACCAAGCAACGATATAATTTTGACTCCTCAGGGTAGTACTTTAGAGTGAATTGAGGCAAAGGTTCGCATCCCAGGTATGTGCATAGATTGGGAAGAAGCAGGTTCGATCACCGGAATCTGAGTTTTATTTGTCTGAGCTTTCGAACTCTAGCGGGAGTCCATCGTTAGAGATAAAACCGTCAACGAAAGCAGGCAACATATATAGGGGGAAGGGGGGGGCAAGTAACCGTCAACGAAAGCAGTCAAAATTAACAGGGGTAGGGGGGGGGTTTATTAACTGTCAAAGAAAGCAAGCAGAGTGAACTGCGGAATGTGGGTGAAGCCGCAGTATCTCCTTCTTTATGTGGCTTTCATAACCTTCTCTTAAGTGAAAGATCTGGGTCAACCCCTACGGTAGCCTGATAAATGCATTCGGAACCAGGTTTTGTGGGGCACACGTAAATGTGTAGTGGTCCTTTCTGCCCGACGCCCGCCTAACTCTTGACGTCACTGACAAGGAAACTCAGAGCAGGACCTTGCGCGAACTTACTTTTCGGCCTGCCTCCGACCAGACGCAAACTGGCGCATGAGACACTCACTACCCACGCCAGTGTTTACCTTCGTGCGGTCCAACCAATTACCATTAAGGCGGCGAGAACGGGGGGGGATTCCCCCCCCCCCCCGATGATTTACGCTAGACTCACTTGGCATTCGGCCCCCTCGCGGGGCGGACGCGCCACGGCTGCTCTCTCCCATAGCTCTCACGGACGAAGGCACGCCAGATCGAGTGAGCCCTTCTGCTAACTATTCTCCTATTTATTCTGTAGAAAATACAGTAGTCACTGGTTATTAAGCCTACGGTTTATAGGCCCAGCCGCCTGTTAAGCCCAAATCAGCTTGAGACGGAATTTTACATAGCAAAATCCGCCTGCTACAAAGCCCAGTTTGCTAACAGGATAGAGTGAAATTCTCATCTCTCTGCGTGCGCAACTGGTTAGGTGTCACAAATCATTTTTTGTTTTCGTTATTACGTAAAATACAGGCAAACAGCATTCTTTTCTTGGAAATAGCCAAGTTCTACACATAATACAGTAC
Organism: Ligula intestinalis; assembly: GCA_036362985.1. Lineage (NCBI taxonomy): Eukaryota > Metazoa > Platyhelminthes > Cestoda > Diphyllobothriidea > Diphyllobothriidae > Ligula > Ligula intestinalis. The sequence goes on from JAYGXS010000005.1 coordinate 59,918,299, forward strand.
GTATGTAATGTAAAGTGCCTACACTGTGTTTGCTAATCAACAAATAGGACGCTCCGCTTAGTGCGTCCGCCGCTTAGTAAGCCCAATGTGGTCTAGGCCCGAGGTGGGCTTAATAGCCGGCGACTACTGTACAATCTTCCTACAGCTCTGGTTTCCCAAGACTTCTCTTATCTCCTAAGGAACTGGGCCTGGAAGATCGCAGTCGTTAAGGTTAAACCGTAGGAGTTTTGACACATTGCGATATATGAACTGTTTAACTGTTTGTCATCCACTGCGACCGAGCTCACTTCCGGTCGTCTTGACACTGGCTTTCTAGTGGAGTAAGGTTAATGAGGGGGGAGTGGGTGAGAGTGTGGTAGATACTGCGCAAGTCGTGTGCAAATAACCGTGACTGCGTCCGCTCGGCGGGACACCGAATGAACGCCGTCGTTGGTGACGGTCGAACAGTGCCTTCCCGCGGGCGGAACGGAGAGGAATATTGAGGAGAAGAAGAAGACGATTGATCGCTGGCACAATACGTTTATTCGCCTGACGTTTCGACATCCGTCGCGGATTCATCATCAGAGACATGAGTAAGAAGCAGAAGCAGAAACGGGAGAGGAATATTTTGGTCCGTAGCAGTTCCGTAAGATGGGCAAGAGACTAGGAGAGTGTAATGACTCCGTAGAGCCTTTCATGTTCGGTGCCATGCCCCGCATGAGGTCACCTGACTACATTTATCGGTCCACTTCTGGGACAGCCAATCAAAGGGGCTGCAAACTGCAGCACCACTTCCTCTCTCATGCTGGCTAGCAAGTGCGCCCACACCAACGCCTGCTCCCTCCCTGCAATCCAGTCTGGCTAATCACCTACCTAAGGCTTACACACACAAAGACTGGTCTGAATGCCACGCTTAGACTCTTCGGACACTGCCCCACTTGTGGGTGGTTTTACACTCTTCGACAGTCAAATTTCCCTTACTTCTTCACTACCTCTGTACAGCATAAACGATTCCTTCCAAAGGGCGTTTCACTTCTTCCCTTACCGCAATCAATGAAGATTGCACCAGCAAGGGTTTACCCTATTAACTAAGCAGTTTCCACCTTCAAGCCCAACCCAATGTTTAAAATCAGTGCATCGCCCGCTGGTATATATACTGGTTCACGCATAGGCAGCTATATTTATTCTTTCAGAAAATACCCGTAAGCGGATGAAGATGACAACGTCGGTTTCTGAAGAAAAGTCCACTCTGCCCGTTGCGTCATTTGCGGCTTGGCAGGGGCGTGACTTCGATTAAAATACCAACAAAGGTATAAATTTTTTCCTAACAAAGAATTTGATCAAAGCCTTATAACAGGAAATTGGTCAGTTCTAAAAAAGTATTCGCGCGTAACACTTGGAAGACCAGACAGCATGATCTTTGATAGTATTGCAGGCAAAGACAAGGGAGACTAAAATGGTTAAAAACGGCTTACTAGCCGTTGACAGCCAGTCATACCCAAACTCAAGTGGAGCACCATCGCAGCCACGAGCTCGTGGAAAAATTCATTAACGATTGTCAATATCTCCCGAACTAAACCGGCTAGACAACGGCCTCGTGGAAAAACGCAATTTTGGCAATGCTATCTGCCTATACAGCGGTCGCCGGCTATTAAACCCACCTCGGGCCCAGAAAAAAATTGGGCTTAATAAGCGGCGGGCTTATTAACCGTGGGGTTAATAGCCGGCGACTACTGTGGTACTCTTTGTTAGAGCTGCTGTCAGGGCCCGATAAACGAGAATTAAGGCAAGAACGGAGCGGGTCAAGCGTGTTCCGTCAGTGGTCAGTGAACTTCATTCGTCAAGGGGTACGATCTCTGATGTTTATAAAGGGTCACACTTCACCCAAGAATCCACGTCAGTCTTAAGTTTCTCACGGGATTTCCATACTGTCCGTCGATCAAGTCTAATGATGGGCCACTAATAACTTACCAGAAAATACAGTAGATTCACTATCTCATGCAGTAGCTGCCGGAATTCTCAAATAAGTTTTCGATTATAAATATTAATTGCTGATGGTTGTTATAGAGATGATCATACAGCCTAATCTCAACATATTTTAGAAAATTCAGTAGAAGAAGTTATTTGGAAAAAAATGTTGTTCATTGAGGCAATTTTCGACACTGGCTCACCAGGTCATTATCAAACAGACGGGAAGCGTACGAAACTGTAGTACCACTGTGTACCACCTCATAACTCATGACAATAGGCCCCGCCAACAAAACTGAGATATAATGTTTTGGTACCACGACACATATGTACAAATAGGGAACTCAAAGACAATCTACCTATATATCCCTGAAGTATATTGATACTGATATTCAGAGCAGGCGACTCAGAATTTTTACATTGGAAAGCACCGCCACGTCCTTATCAAATGGAAATGGTTGTAGCGTGACGCTTAGTCCTCAGTAGAGACACGCTGTCCCGTCGGCTTGTCGTTATAATTAAAAGGCACGTCTGGCCGTTTAAATAGAGGTTGAATGGTAACGATAGGCTATGTGGTGCTACATAACCGTTTCTCCTAAAAAGTACGCAGGACCGGTCGCTAGTTTGACGTCACGCAACCCCCACTCTCCCCTTATGTCCAGGGTCGGCAACTTATGTCTCGCGAGCCATATATGGCTCTTTTGATGATCACGTTTGGCTCTCTCAGATAAAATTGGAATAAGAAACTTCAGATTTTTTGATTTTGGGTCGTCCATGAATAAATCCAGAGGCTAATCATACTCACGTTTAATTAAACTCAATTTTAAAATATATTATATGGCTCTCACTGAAATATAGTGTCAGTTTCTTGGCTTTCTGAGCCAAAAAGGTTGCCGAACCCTGCCCTAGGTGTTCCCGTTGGGGTCAGCGTTCGGTTTAGGGCAAGAGGTTACGGTTACAGGTTCGTGTTAGGGCCAAGTGTGGGTTAAGTATTAGATTATGATATTAAAAATAGACATTGGCGGATTAATGATAACAGCTGAGTTACGGAACGCAACCGTCCTATTCTGCCTTGAGATTCACTCTTCAGTACCAAGCAGCAGCCGCATGGCGTCTCATGTTATAGGCAGAATGACAGGAATCAGGGAGACAAGAAAGAAGGGAATGGCCATATCTGGCCTTTTAGTCGTCATCAGCCAGCCACACACAACCCCATGCGTGGTGGTACCCAAGGGTCGAAACCACGACCTATTGCTTAGTGGTCCTGTTGTGACTAGCTCGCGTCGAAGTGCACTTTCTTAAAGGCACAGCCATGCGTTTTCGACGCTTGGATCAGCCAACAACAGTCGTCGTAAAACCTGCGTTCTGGCCGGGGACGAAAAGAAAGCCTGCACGCGTGTACGCTGTCTCTCTCGTCCGCGGGGACTCCTGCAACGAAAGCCGTGCTTTCCGTAGTCAAATCGCTTTTCATCTATCCTTTGTTCCTCTGTGTACACAATATACTGTTCCTACTACGCTGGCTTCTATCGACTTCTTTCCTACTAAGTAACCATGGTATGAAGAGCGCAATTGCCAGGGTTTAACTTAATCATCCCCCATGCGATAAACACGCAACTTCCAATCAACAGGTCGCATGCTCGAGCCTTGAGTGCCGTTAACACATGGAATAAGGTCTGACTGGCTGATGATGGCTGATAAGCCGGAATTTCTTATCTTTGTTAGCTGTGTCGATTATGGATAGAGGTTAGGGCTAGAACTAGGGTTGGATTTAGGCAGGTTTGGATTAAAGAGTTAAGGCTTAAACTTAAGAAATAAGTTTAGCGTTATGCTGTCAGTGTTTTTATTGCAGTTACTGTTAGGAGCTATCCTAACAGACTTGCGCACATACCGCCCTGGCGAGATGTTCTCACGCCACGCTATTGGTCCACCCACACATAAAATACGTGCTGATGCAACGCACAGTAGCGGCTAGTCTTTGGGCTCTAACATGTAAGCCCGATGAATCAGAAACCCAATGGAGTTACTACTCGTTGGAGGTCACAATTTGATGGTTCGATCTCCTGACGCTTGGTTGCTTAAATATAATGTACAGGGTACACAACAAGGACGTCCTTTTCTTATGCCCTTCTCTCGGTGTTCTCCTTAGGGAGTGAAGCAAAGCGTCTGGGGCTAAATAAATCTTGACTTTTGGCACCATTACAACAGTTATATCTTCAGTGGCAGCTATCACGAGATTCGAACTAAAGCCTACATTCTTCTTAGTTTTTCCTTAAAAATGACTGTTCACCACGGAGAGGGATCAATTGGCCTAGGGAACTACAGCAGACGAGTCTTCGTCGCGTTCCCACCCGCTCTCACCGCGGCCAAGGTCTGCTACACCAATCTCCCTACGGTTGATTTACCTCCCCTCCTCTCCATCTGTGTTTTTGATGACGCAGCAGCCCCTTCCGACGATGCTGCTCCGGCTCCTCGCCGCTAGGATTAAGGCCCACCCGGCGGGGCTCCTGGTCAACCAAGGGCTACTAGCCAGCCATCAATTGGCCTAGAATACCTTACTAATGCTCTCGTTGTTTCTGCTTTATCCCCTCCTAATTTCCAGCATTTAAATTGCATACTTGCGTAGTCAAACAAGCTAATGACGAGGGTGTATTTTATTATCTTTGCTACCCGCAAACAGCCATTCGTCAGTTTTGCTTTCTTTTCCCTTGAAACCTTCCCACTTACCACCATATCTGTAGTACAGGAGTTTTTGTATTACATCATCTGAATGGGGTCAAATATTTAATCATTGCCGGTGAAACAACGACAAAGCGCGAGAGGGGGTGAGAGGCAAACAAGGGACTGACCGAGAACTCGGAGTCATAGTAGACACGGAGCATCCAGTTGGCAATTTTTGGCAGCGACGCGGTATTCCGTGCCGCAGGCCTCGCCTTTGGGGCCTCCTTGGAGTAGTGTTCGCGAATGACAGGTCCGTCGCCCTGAATATAGTCGGCGGAGCATGGTCTCGAAGAATAACCGACTAAAAACACAGATGGTAAGGAGCATGTAGCTGAGGTCGAATATACCAGTAAAAAGGTGTTTAAACATTTTACGGCTGTTGACGTAGGCGCTTGGAAATTTTGAATCGATAGAATGCGTGAAATAGACTTTTTATTTAGTACCTCGTGCAGCCGCCTGGGGAGCACTCTTACGTGCTCCTGGTTTTAGGGGAGAAGACGGGCGGGGCATGCCAGTAAACAAATTAGATCACAATAATCTTGTAAAATAAAAAAGAACCGAGGGTAATTTGGAGCGCGTACTCAAAACCTCGGGTGGAGACACTGAAGAACTTTTTAATATCATCGCTTACCCCCCACAGGACAAACGGCGAGCGCTAGTGTAATCAGTTCAGTTTATTAGGCAAATATAGGTAAATACCTTTGAACTCCCTCATTTTACATAGCTATCAAGTAGAAAATGCGGCGTTGCCAGTAATGGAACTGCGGTAGGGGGACAGACAGTAAAAAACTCCTCAGGCACCATTCATAAGCGCTAGTATGTATAAGGAGTGTGCCTTGACCTCGGGCGAAGTGGTTGAGGTACATTTTCTAGTAGTACCACCAACCCCAACTAAAATAAGGGCGAACGAGGGCACAGGTTAGAAGATTGTAGAATTAACCCTACTTAAAATTTGTAAGTAGGTGATTATTCCCGTGGTTAGTTTGATAAGCAATTTTTGCTTATTGTATGCGGTGGCCTTCCGAGGACCACTCTGCAGTTCAATGCTGTCATCCAATTCCTGCTGGATCGACGGCTGGCGTGCGGAAGACTGAAGATTGTGGGTAATTTAACCTACTTAAAATTTGTAAGTAGGTTGTTATATTACATCATGACCTTCTGCGACCCCAATAAGTACTCTTACGCTTTCGCATTCCTTTGGACCCAGTTTCAATGCTCTACCCATTTAAGAATGAGTAGTTTGAGTTTTTCACTTGCTGTGGCGGGAGGCAGATTGTCTGGTTAGAGGTAAGTCTGCGGAGCTGGTAAGGGCTCGGGTTGGACGCTCGGAGATCGAGAAAGGTGAAGTATTCGGCGTAGTTTTGGTCTGAATGGAAGACAAAATGATTTGTGACCTAACCGCTTAACCCTAAAGTCTCCATTCCGTCAGTCTGATCTCAACCATACCAGAAGGTCTTTTATCTAAAAATCCAAACTGCTAAAATGAATTAAGTAACGAAAAAGGTGAATAAATTTTTCAAGGAATATAGAAAGGTGCTCCTTACGGTTTTGAAACTGAGTAAATCTGCAATGGTTGTCAAGAACAGGTCACATAACCTGAATACTAATGCAAAGAGCCAACGAATACTACCATACTAACGGTGAAAGTCTCACATTTAGAACTATCTGTACTGGGCGCACATTTCAGCGAAGGCTTGAAAATTAGTTCCTTTTTAATAACAAAGACCAATTTATTCGGTAATTGAAAAGGAGTCCTTCGGATTGACTGATCAATAGCCTACATTGAGAGAATACAGCTAGGATATGCCGATGTTTTATCTGCTAAAGGCACAATGAGTATCCGCACTAAAATAAGGCCCTTTATGCCTCTGTGAAGATGTACCTGCAATCTTACTCAATTTAAATGAAGATGGCGAGCTCAATTGAACGAAGTACTAAGAAATAGACGATTTTAGAGATTTTTAAGTGAGAAACTACTCCGACCTTATGTCCGGTTTTTACCGGGCAATATGGTTTCTAGGACAGTCGCCTACGCAAGCCATCACGTGATGGCTCCATTCCCAGTTCAAACCCAAGCTGACGTCAGCATTTGCGAAATATCGTGTTGTTCCGCAATTCTTTGCGCCTTTTGCCGGTCCGGTGTTTTAAACTGCTAAAGCTTTATGTCCTCTAGATCACAATTATTTAAGCGAAACATACAAGATAGGTCAGAACGTGGATTCAGATCCCGTCTCCTTTACGTAGGTCCAACCTCCGAGGACACTCCTACCGACATGCTCTCTCTCACTGCTCGGATGGGGAATATACGAGCTAGAAAGGAATATCATTAACAAATCTGTCTAGACTGCAGAGTAGTTTTAGTGTAGTTTATTCACTTTATTTGGTAAGATAAGTAGGCAGTGCTTTTGAAAAGCCTATTGGTTACATACCAGTGCGTCAAATACAGGCACGCGTAAAAACGTCACGATTAAAATAGTATTCACAAACAGTAAGTAGCCTATTTTTTTACAAATAACTCTGGTCTAGCTTTCAATATTCTGATCGTAGCCGATGGATGCGTGGGTCCACCGCTCAGCTGAATGAAAATTAACTTACTTAAAATTCGCTTTGGTCTAAAGTGCTCCTGCTAAAGTGCGACTGACTGACTAATTGACAGTAAACTAAAAACGGTCACGATCATTCTTACTATTCTTTTTTTAATAATAAATATCGACAGCTGATTAATGGTTTTTATTGGGGCGGCAAATATCTCATCCAAAAGCTCCATACATATCAACGTGGACAGACTATGGTAAAGATTCTGTATAGAAAACATCGCAGTAACAAAACCCAGGTTTGTGTGCTACAAGAGTGGTAGTAATAGGGTTTATATGGACGGGACCTATTAGGAGGATGGAAAACAAGAAAACCCAAATAATGAACTAATAAGACTAGAACTAGGCTACTCTAAAATATAAAATAATAAAAATAAAACAATAAACGTAACTAAACTAAACAAAATTAAATCGAGGTAAGACAAAGTCAAAAATAAACTAACTAAAGTAAACTGAAACTAAGAAAACTAAGTATTAAACTATCAGGAAATAAGAATTTAGTTGTGTCTACTAAATTACGGTGTTGTTTGTAAGAAATTTTCACAAAAAATTTCTTATAATTATCATAGTGCTCGTGATAAGCCAGGTATGATCACTCTTTCGGTTAGCCAATAGCTGCTGACTTTTCGCTCACAAGCATTTAATTACCGTATTTTTTAGAATCTGATTTCGTATCAACCGTTTTTCCAGCCCCTTTTTTACCAATAAAGAGTTCAAAGGCGTTCGCCCATACTTTCCCTATTAAAAACTAAACTGAACTGAATGCAATTTTTCAACCTTTGAGCTCTTCCTTCCGCGTATTCCGCAGTTCCTGCAAGAACTTCCAGTTAGCACCCGTGATTGGCCAAGCAGTGGGGTCCACGTAGGCCTCCAAGAAAATGGGGTCCTCCAGGAGAGAATCTGGGCTGGGTAGTGGCCCGAGGTCGGGGTTTGGCCCTAGTCCTTGGAGTGGTGGCGGGCTGGGAGCTGGCGTGGGTGAGATCTGTGGCTTGCCACGTCTAGTAGTAGTTGAAATGACATAGCTGCTCTCAGGCATTTTTGTTTCTGCCTGACGTTCTCTCTGGGCGACCCGAAATTCAGCCGACTTAAACAAAAAAATTGTCACAAAATCAAATTTCAATTCGCTCAGCTTTGCGTACTAAATATCAAACCCATCGGCAAAGGCAGCTACAGAAAGGAACGGTGGACATAAAAAGAATTCAGGATGCAGGGTCACATTGTCTCCGCTCTGCAAATATTCCCATGCCTAATGTGAAAAGTTAGTTTATATGGCAAATATGCCTCCGGCAAAGCTTCGTCAGGCCATTAACTTTGCAAAACAACTGAAGTTCGAACGTGTAGAAAAATCAATAGTTGTCTGACGTGGGCGCCGATTGGCCACTGCGGACTATTTCAGTCTGAGCAAGTAGGCGAGATCGGCATTCTGGGTGAGCGAATGCCAAAACAAAAAAGTGAAAAAAAATTAAATCTCACCTCGCTCCACTTTGCGTAATAGCTATCAAACCCAGCGGCAATGACAGCTCCAGAGAGAAACGGTGGAAATGCAAGGGGTTCAGCACGTAGAGTTACAGTATTGCGAGTGCTGCAAGAAACTTGTATAATTTGGTAAACGTTTGATCATTAGTCGCATGCCGGTGCAAACGCACTTCTGAAAGCTTAGAAATTATGAGCAGCATTAGGTATATAAAGTACTTAAAAGAACTATAAGAAGTACTAAGTGTTTTTAAAAAAAATAAAAGTTTTTCGATTAACCCCAAGCTCCGGAGTTGTAATGAATAGCTATAACTTAGAACAATAAATTCAAACATTTTGTTAAGGTGAAACGGAATGGAACCAATTTCTTTATGTAAAAAGAACGTTTCTTTAGTCACAATATTTTGTAAATTAGTGAATAACTATTTACTGAATATCGTCTAATAAAGTTTGTCATTATTTTCTTCGTTTTCAGTGTCTTAGTTGAAAAGTTGCACTTCTGTTCTACTTTTACACTAAAACCTTTAAAATAAGATATCTAAAGAGCATTTACCGAAAGAACGTGTTTATGGATATTAGTTTTTATGAAGATGGCCATGTTGCTGATATGTAGAAATGCCTCAAAACAGTAAACCACATTGTTGGGAATCAATCATGCCCACAACGGAATTCTGACATTGTTATTCCTTATATTAATAAAAAACTTTCAATAAATGGTTACCTCTTTCAAACAAGTGTTTTAATTAGGTAGTGAGCTGACAAAATTTTGCGTTTATTAACTTTTTCCAAGGTAATATCACAATAAAATTGGAGAATTTTAACAATTATTTAATTTACCTGAAGATAAACGATTAGTTTGACTGGAAATGAAAGAAATTACTTATCTCAATATAGTGGATTATTTTCCACATGAGGGGATAAAGTCCACGATCTATTGTGAGCTTGCGAATGCAGAAAAGGCTGGCCATATATGGCCATTTTTTGAAATACTTGTTAGTCTTCTGTCCGTTCCGTTTCTAAATAACGCATAAACGGGACGTATAGTTAAAAAACAGCATATTTCTACATGACTTACATTCAATAAGGCCTTCTTTACATTACGTTCGCAGTAAAAGATGTAGACACTTTGCTTAAACGGCAAGGTGAGCGATGTGGTTTAAAACAAACGCGATCAACGTTTTGTTACTGCATATTATGCAGAAAACTTCACCGGAAAGCAGAACATAATTTTTACAAGTTAAATTCAAGCTTGTTTCTGAAAATCATTGTGAGTCCTTCAGCTTGGCTTCACTTCCATTTGAGCGACTTCGGACAAAATGTTTTAGTTCTGGAAGAGATAATTTTTCCAATTTTTTCGCATATTCTGGAATTCTTCCATAGCACAATGCATATTGATCATAAGTTTGGTTGTGTCGCACCTTATAGCATAGGAAATCTCTTTGCTATAAACCTCCCCATAATTCAGCCAATATAAGTGCCTATTTTGCTCCATAATTTTCAATAAGAGGACAGTTTTTCAAACAAAGCCTTTCTGATTATTAAATCCACTCAGTTGATCAAAATAACCTGGCAAAATATATGCTTAACTAACAAATTAAATTTCCTCATGGAAGTTTCTTTGAGCACTCGCAATGTTGTACATTGTCGTCGAAGGGTTGACCGTCGATTCCGACTATGTATACTGTGTGCGCTAGAGCGTAACGGTACAGGAACGGTGACCTACGTCTGGACTCGTTTTAGACGACAGTAGATTTGTAGCAACCGCACCAGTGCTCCCTTTGCCGGCGTCCCAACAAGCTTGCTAACCAGGGGGCGTAAATTAAAAGCATAGCAGCCTTCCCAGGCTTGTATTGAGCTTAATCGCGGTGGCGCTTGAAACTGGACCTAGCTCACGCGCATCAACCAGCTGCTACGGCACCCAGATGACCTTGCTAGCAAACTTCGACCTTGGCTTAACCAATCACAAACACCCAGCACTCAGACATTTACGCTCCCATGCTGCCAAGATCAGACACAAGTGTGTAAACAACACAACCCTGCTCACACGCCGCCGAACGGGCGGTTTGTTCAGCCACACAAGCAAACAGCCATCTCACGTCAACCTGCTCTGTGTAACAAATTAATTGCTCCTCATAGGTGTTTGTCTTTTCCTATTAGACTGAACGGAACGAGTGTGGTTGGCTAGTGTACAGTAGCCGCCGAAGACCAAGCAACGCTAATTATGAAATTTACCTGGACACTTTGGCATATATTTGAAAACACTCTTGTGATTCATTCAGTTTATCGAATTCTGCAAAAGTCTTTTACTTAGTTAAATCGTCATTTGAGTTAGGTTTATTAAGAGAAATAACCATTAGTTTTGAGGAAATTTGGAATAGGCTCATATAGAAGGAATTTCCTATGCTATTACGAAAGAGCGAACCAAACCGCACGTTAAAGTTGATAATACTAAGAATGAACTCCAAAATAAACAAAATAGGTATAGAGGATATCCTTCCCAGAACTGGAAAAGTTTATACAAAATTGTTCAGATTGAAGTGAAGCCAAGTTAAAGGAACCAAATAAGTTTGCAGTAAAATTTAACATATGTGTTTAAGAAATTATGTTAAGCTATCTGGTGAAGTTTATTTTTAAAAATGCATTAACAGAAGAGTTTCTGTTTGAAAGCGGCAACTAACCTCAAATATCCTTCGATAAAAACCAAATGTCTAACATGTTTTCGTAAATTTAACACAAATTATGCCTTATTTAATGTAAATCATGAACAAAAATAGTTTTTTGTATACTTTACAATCCTTTTGCACTATATTTAGAAGCGGAACAGACGAAAAACTAATAAATACTTCAAAAATGGTAATGTATACGGCCAGTTTTTTTATTAATTCGTCATTATATATCTGAAAGTGGAATTAATCTACTCATGCGGAAGGTAAACCATTATGAAGAGAAAAGAAAGTTCTTTTATTTCCAATCAAATTGAATCGTTTATGTTCAGAAAACTTTAAGAAATTCTCGAAATTCTCAAATTTCATTGTGACATTACGTTGGACAAATTTAATATACATAGAAGTTTTTCAGCCAAATATCTTATCAAAGCGATTTCCAAGAGGTAACCTTTTATGGAAAGTTTTTTATTAATCTTAGGAATATTATTTGCAGAGTTATACTGCTGACATGATTTACTCTTGACAATTTGGTTTGCTGTTTCGAGGCATTTCTACAAATAAGCAGCATGGTCATCATTCTAAGAACTTATACCCAAAAACACTTTCTTTCGGTAAATACTCCTCAGATATACCTTATTTTAAAAGTTTTGTTATAAACGTCAAACAGATGCGCAAATAATGAATTAATCAGTGAAGATAGTAAAATCAAGCAATTTGATGATACACTTTTTTTGATGACATTCAATAAATACGTAACCGGTAAGAAAAGACTGCAGAATATTTTGACTCAAGAAAAATTCTTTTATTGTATAGAAAGTGGTTGCTTCAAGTTTTCAACTTAACACAATATCTTAATTTATTGTTCTAATTTGGAGCCCTTTTTTACGTCTCTAGAACCACGGCATTATCGAAAAAAATTCTATTCTATTCCTTTATTTTAAGTACTAAATAGGCCTTATGCCGTTCATTATTATTTCTATGTTTTCCTACATACATTCAGACTGGTATTGTAGTAATGATCAAACTTATAAAATTACAGAAAATTACGTGGTCAACGGCGACCACTGCAGATCTCATCTCCTTGACCGTCACAGACTTGCGCTGAATCTACCGCATCCTTTCTTCCATCACCCGCCCCTATCCGGTGTCATTACCAACAATTTTGGAGTTCTTCAACGGTCTATCTTATCCCTTCACCTCTTCTACCTTCACACTGGCTACCTACGATCGCCAAACGAATGTTTGTATGTGAAATATACTGATTATATGGTTTTTGGCCACCCCCTCGAAAGTCAACTACGTTTCCATGTACTGAAAGATGGCCTAGTCCATGATTCAGCATGGTCGTTAGCAATTGGTCTTCTAATGAATAGTCTAGTCCAGTTAGTCCAGTATGTTTTCTGATTCTGACCCTCACTCAGTCCTGAATCCTTAGACATCCTGCCCAATGAGGTGCACTCTTTCTGGTGCCCCGGTGTTTCTGTGAAATGATATCTTTGATTTGCTCTTCATATTGAAACCCTCTTCTGGCGATGTCCTCCTTCTCTCCCCACTATCTACTGTTCTCCGAATAGTTTCCTAGCCTTGCTCGAAAATTGTTGTTGAATTTTTAACGTATCCTTCTAATATTTTGTTCAGTTGCTGGTGTTTCTTATGTTTTTTTACCTGATATTAAAACAAAGTAATATTTTAAACCGGTAAAGCAATTTGCTGATCGCATTCTTGATGAGGTAGCCCATCCAGTTCACTCTGAACTAATGGCTGCGAAGTCTTCCCGTACTATGCGCCAAAGTTTCCAACGTACAGTATGGCAAGTCCTGCATGCAACTTTCATGATGAAATTTAACTCGGTAGTTTAGCAATATATTTGGACAGGCTATTTCGATCAACTGAGTGGATTTAATACTAAGAAAGGCTTTAGTTTAGTAAACTGCTCTCTTATTTAAAGTTGTATAGCAAAATAGGCACTTATTTGGGCTAAATAATGAGTACGTTTATATCGAAGAAATTTCCTATGCTAAAAGGTACGACAGAACCAAACTTTTTTATTTATAAGCATTGCGCCATAAAAGAGTTCCAGAATAAGAAAAAAGTGCAAAAAATTATCCCTTCCAGAACTGAAAAATTTTGAACGAAATTGTTCAGTCGCAAATGGAGCCAAGTTTATGGAATCACATTTATTTTTAGAAACAAGCAACAATTTAAGTTTCAAAAATGATGTTTAGCTAATTAACTAATTTTTTTTCGCACAAAATGCAGTAAAAAGAAGTTTTTCCGCATTTTGTTTTGCTGCACGGCTGACCTTGGGGAATAAGCAAGGCGTCCGCATAGGTTACCACGAAGGTAATGTAAAGAAGACCTTATTGAATCTAAGTCATGTAGAAATATATTTTTTTAAACTATGCGTTCCGCTTATGCGTTTTTCAGAAACAGAACAGACAAAATAATAAAGTGTTTCGAAAAATGGCCGTATATGTGGCCAGTCTTTTTGCATTCGTAAGCTTATAGCAGATCGTGGCATTTATCTACTTATGTGGAAACAGATAAGAGAAGGTTTTTTCATTTCCAGTCAAATTGAATCGTTCACCGTCAGGTATATTTAAAAAAATTTCAAAGTTCTCCAGCTTCATTTTGACATTACCTTAAAAAAAGTTAATATTCACAGAACTCGTCAGGTGAAGATCTAATAAAGGCACTTTTTAAAGCGGTAACCTAATGTAGGGAATTTTTTATTAATATTAGGAATAACGATATCAGAATTCTGTTGCGGTCTTTATTTTTTCTCGACTATGTGGTTTGCTGCTTTGAAGCATTTCTACATATCAGCAACATGGCCATCTTCATAAGGACTTATATCCAAACACTCATTTTTTCGTTACATGCTCTTTAGGTTTATCTTATCTTAAAGGGTTTGATGTAAACGTCGAACAGATAATCAATTGATGGGTTCACAAATGAAGACACTGAAAACACAGGAAATTATGCCCGACTTTATTGGAGAATATTAAATAAAATGTTATCCGCTAATGATACTATGTATAAAAATTTGGGTAAAGAAAAGTTCTTTTTGCATAAAGACAGTGGTTACGTTATCTTTTCAACTTAAAAAAATATTTCAATTTATTGTTCTCATTTATAACTATTTCTACGTCTCCGGAACTTGGGGATTATCGGAAAAAAAATTATTTTTCTTAACACACACTTGGTACTTCGTATATTTCTTTTCAGTGTTAAATTTGTCTGATCTTGTCTTATTATTATTTCTTAGTTTTCGAAATTTCGTTCAAGCCGGTATGCGAGTAATGGTCAAACTTTTACAAACTTAGGCATGTTGCATGCAGCAATCGCCATACTGTACGTCTTGTCGTACATCGGCATATAAACATTCTATACTCCCATTCCTGGCACGCTAACTTATGTGTAAAGAAACGGATATCCATAATTTGAAATTAGACCTGTCTCTATATTAGATGTGGATTTTATATAAACCTCTAAATTTCGACTATTCTATTACCTTATTTTTTGCTTTCAGTTAATGATGCCATTTTTGATGAAAATTTTGAATACTTACCTTCAAATAAAGCGTATGTTTTTCTCTCTCAAGCCTTGGCCTTGACGCCTACTCTTCACCGAACTTTCGTATTTACCTCAAGCATAAAGCTAAGGTCGTCTACATTATAGGGACTTAGCTTGGAGTTTTCCTTCCGGGTAAATTGGACAAGATCAAATGTGAAAATCACGTCTTTTTTCAGGAAGCCGGAGTTCTTTGGTCCACCATGAGGCACGTAGATGCTCCTACCAAAGTGCTGCAGCCCCTCAAACACAAATTTTACTACCTTATCCCCCCCCCCCCCACGGAAGGAGAATGAAGATCATAAAACCAGAGGTCACTTGCCGTTGAGGACCTGCCAGAAGGCGCCTTTTCACGCCTGCGCGAAGACCGATCCACGGGGTCCGCAGGCTCCTTGGCGGTCCGTTGGCGCCCCGACAACAGCTGACTGGTTTGCGAGCTGATACTCGCCGAACCTGCTGGTGCCGGTGAGAGGTGCTCGGGGTCGGTGGTATACGCTGGCAGGTGGCAAGCAAAGAGCACCGCCTCACCCAGACCCTCGTGCATGCTCAGAGCCCGGTTTCGGGTGCGGAGGATGAGTCTCATCGGGACGTCGGCGGTAGATAGTCGGCTCTGAATTGACACCGTCTGTCGACAGAGACTCTGAATACGAAATGCACAGATAAGCAAGTTAGATCTGGGTTTTGGGCAAATTTCAGCAGGCATCGGTGTAAATGTGAGGAAAGACTGGTATAGTCTGCTTTTTTGTCAACATGGTCCTATGTAGTGACGCCATGCTGGCAAAAGTAGATTAATTATTGCCCCTCATATACCCCATGGTCCCAGCATTTTTGAAAAAATGGTTATAAGGTTTAGGGGGTGGGGAAATAGGATAGGCAGGGAAGGTAATTTGTACAGGTAAGTGTAAAATGAAAAAATGAAGTCGAGATTGTTTCCCGCGGCCGTTGGGAATAAGTTATTCCGCATGTAAATTGAAGGTGTTGGCGGCACTTAGCGCCACGGACTCTACTTATCTGACTCCAGAGCCATAAGTTGGACCTCAGGTAAATTGAAGTGTGTGTGTGTGTGTGTGTGCTGAAGTAGACGACCTCTTAACCACCACTTATATTATTCATGAATTTGAAGAAATCTGCAATTTGATAATCGGGTTTTACTGCAATCCGTTAAATGATAATACATATTAGGAAAATCTACAGATACAAATCGAATACATTTCCAAAATACAATAAAACAAAAATGCATAGAAGTAGATATTATAGTATATTCCATAACATATCCTAATTCCCCACCTATAAAATCCTATAACCACAGATTTCTTAGGGCAAAATGCTTGGACTAGTGATTAATGAAGTGCACCACATAAACTACTGGTGCCGCCATGCTTACAAAAAGGTAAGTCGCCATTGTCCCTAGGGCATCTTTTTTGATAAGCTTTCTCAATAAAAAAGGGTTTGGGGTGAATTTTGGGAATCTGTGTGCCCAGTGGTACAGCACTGACGCATCCCGCCCTCGTCTGCCATAACCGGCATCACGCGTGACTAAATAATTCACGTTGGCCTGTCAAACGCTATCGATTGACGCGCTGCTTCAACCACGCGTACGCTCGATGTCGATCGATACCCCCGCTTCAACTGATTGGCTATTTAGATGAGAGGCGCGCAGACAAAGCTACAAAACAAACACACCACGGACACACCTGACAGCTGGCTCGTGACACAGCCTTCGTACAGTTCATGTTCCCCCGTAGTAAAGCCGTTCCTACCGACTCTGTCCTCCGTAATTCTTGATTTGGAAACCTTCTTCTTGTCAAAATGACCAACAAGATATGGTGACCCCAGCGACGAGCCTATTGTTAGGATGGCCGAGTCATTACTCGGGCCGTCCTGAGAACGAGAACAAAGGAAGCCACAGGCCAGTCCGGTGCACACAGGAAGGGCCAAGTCACGCGACCTTCAACGGCAGAAACCACGCGAAGAGGCAAAGGTGTTAGGCGCACGCGAGACCGCTGTCATGCTGAGTTTACGCTTGGCCAGGGGCACAGCGCGCGCGCCAAGTGTCACACTGACGTCGGCGCCCGATGGCCACTAGCAGAGGGCAAAAGATGGAAAAAGGACGACTGGTCCTTAAATAGCGAGGCTGTGAGCAGAATGATAGACTGTTGCTGGAGACGCCCTAACGATGACCAGAGACACTGCTGCTAGCGACCCAGAACACAAGCTGCTGACGGACACAGAAGACAAAATGTTCGACACACAGGAAAGAGAGCTGACATACTAGTCGAACTGGCAGTAAAGTACTATCTGCTATCCCGTTCTGCCTTCTCTTCCTAACACGTGACTGGGGGACATAACCAGTGTTGCCACAGGAACACACCTATAAACGAGATATGGAAATAGAAACGGCCCATCCTAGCCGTAGAGGTAGCTCTGTTCATAAGTCCAAGAAAAATTTAAATTCTCGCGTCCAAACACTAAGCTTATTCCTAACATAAAACACTAAAGCTTTCTTTTGAGGCTGCCTAAGGACAAAAGTTTCTTTTTTGGGAATTTGGGATTAAAGGAAATTTAAAAATGGGAAAAACCAACGGCCGCATGGGTGCGGGAAATTTGCGCAATAAGAAAGCAATGAAAGCTACTTTTAATGATTTAGCGCAACTAAAAATATGGTTGAAACGGTTGCGGAAAGGACAGGAAAGACCGCAAGGGAGGTCTATAGACAAAAAACGATTAGAGGAACTCCTATTGATTAACTTAATCAAGGAAGTGTTCAGATATGCCGAAATTTGACCTATGGGAAATGGAAAAGTAGTTTTTAAAAATTATTAACTACAGACAAAAGCAGACTCACAAGAAAGCCCTGCACAAAAAAACTAAACCATGGTCTTAATTTTAACCCTCACTCCACACGAACCTTAACACTGACATCGATCCTTTGTAACGGTCCTAGAGACTAAATGATTGCTTAAGTACACCAAGTTTGGCACTTTTAGCACAAACCCAGGATAAAAGTGATGTGCTTAAGTGTCTGCGAAGGTGCCGGCGCCCGTCTCCTTTCACAACTGCTGATTACCCACCCGTATCGTGTCACCGTCGTACTCGTTTCGTTTTCCCTGGCTCTCTGTTAGCACTCCCACGTCCATACCCTGCAGTTGTCCCCAGCGCTGCGCTCCCCACCGGCGATCGAACGGACATGAGAGGAGATCCCCACCGGCGATCGAACGGACATGAGAGGAGATCCCCACCCCAAATAGGACTTATATCTATATTACGCTATTCGTTATCACATAATTTTCTTGATCTTTATGTAAAAGTTAATACGTAGTAGAGTAGTCCCCATATATTTTCGTTCTCTTTTACCCTGAACTTCACACTTGTATACTTGGATGAAGCTTATCGATCCAGTTCACAGCTTTCGCTGACAGAAACATCTTCAGGTCTCTTATCCTTCTATGTGTTTGCCAACCCCGACATCTTCGGCCCGGTACATTTAAACGTATATCACCGATCCCTTTAGACAGATTTCTGGGCTCCGGATATCTAATGTGAACGAATAACTTAATTTTCAAAGCATTGTTTCCCAGGTACGAATTTAAAGCAAGCGTATCAGCAGGATTTATTTGTACAAACAAGTTTCGAGATCACTCTTCAACTCTTTAAGGCGTTTTTTCACTGTCTGCTTCTATTTTTACATCCACTGACTCAGGACAACTGGCCTCGCCAACAATCTGAGATACAATTTTTCTTCTACCACTACACATATGCACAAATAAGGAACTCAACGGAATTTTACCTACATATCCCTCAATATACTGATACTGTTAACCGTCTTGGCGTGAGATTGATAGGGGACTGAGTACACAGCAGTTTAAATTTGCACAGTAACCAATATTAACTACAAGCTCATTGTTCAAGGCGGCGAACAGTCAACAATAATGTTGCTTTTAAACTTGAGATACGGGAATTAAAAGTGGCGTAGGCAATTAACAAAAATCTAAGGTAAGTTAACTATGAGACTGTGATTACCAGAGCAGTTGGAGATTAGCCACAGGACCTAACTGGTTATATAGGTCGGGTTTCTCCTGCCAACCTATAGTGTAAGCTACATAACGCTACTCACATATTGCGTGTTTAATGCGAGGAGTGTGAAGAGTAGAACATAGGTTAAAGCAGCTTGTAATTGTTTTAGGAAGCTAACTAAACACGTGAAAGATCTATCAAAATTCCCATTTTACAATTGAAATTCATATTGGCAAACAATTGTTTTCAGTCATTGATCATTAGGCCGGTACAGTGATACGGAGAAGCAAAATGGTCAGGTAATTGCAGCGTTTATATGATTTTCAGGTTAGGGGGAAGGGGGTTGCTGGGTGGATGGATGAAATTAAGCATCTGGGTTTTCCCTAGTCTCCTGAATGTGGGTGCTAGTGCGTGTAGGACGTTGATTGCGATGCCTAGAGTAGACAGGGGGATGTTCTCACGGTCAGCGGGTCGAGGTCTGTACGGCAGCCAAGCAGCGTGTGCTTGACTATTCTCTGTAGCATCGTTTTGTGTGTTTTAGGACGGCATGGCTTCAGGAGGCGGGAGATTGTCGCGTGTAGTTGGCCAAGGGAGGTAGATTGCTTGTACCAGCGCCTTTTGACAGCAAAGAGTGGGTTTTGCTAACCAGATTGCCACTAACACTGCTGTGCCTTACACCCGTTTACGCAGGCTCCCAACCCGATGATCATGTAAACACAGCATTTACCTGACCATTTTAATTTTCTATGTTACTGTAGTGGCCTGATGATGGAGGACTGAAAACAATTGTTTGCCAGTATGACTTTTCACACGTGAAAGTATCGACGGAAAATAAAATCGACCAACACAAACTTCGATTGCTGCAGTAAAAGATGCCAATTGATCAATAAGAATACTAGACGTCTCCTATTGGTTAACACGGGTTTGACAGGTAGAAATTTGACCTCCTGAATAGGTGGAAGTTAGCGGTTGTTATTAATACGAACCCCCAAAGGGCCCCCTATGGATCTCTGCATGAAAAAGTTATAAATCTTATGATTCTTCACGTGGCCACAATTGCGCCGGGTTATCAGCTGGTGGACTTTAGCTTGTTTACTTAGGAAGTCCCGCCTGGGCAGGCAGTTTACTGCATCAAAATTGTTGGATGCCACACACAATGCAGCAGGCTAGGCGGTCAAATAGATCCGCCGGCCAATGGGTGTCTTGTAGCTCAATCGGCTCCTAGGCGTTGGCCTAACCAAAGCTTTCCCATTGTCGTCTTGGGTTTGAATCTCTTCCCCGAGGCCGTCGGCTTTTTTTACAAGTGGGTCACATTAATTACTCAAATCTGCCTACTCCCCCTACTAATAACAACATTGCCGCTATCATCACAGAAAACACAACAACCACACCGAAATTGTTGCGAAAGTATTGTGGCAATTGTTAGCCAAAGCCGAGATGTCATCGCGTACGTACGCCTTGTGTGAGTCTTCAAGGAAGAACACGACCAAAAGAGCACAGAAGTAGAGGTCTGTTAGCGTGCTTAGTACAAAATATTCAAGTTAGACAAACGCGTGTGCAGCCATGTCTATCGGACCAAACAGATATGGGCCTTGAGCGAATAGCGAATCGATTGGCTTGTAACTCAATGGCTAGCTTGTCGGAGTCCTAGCCTGACGGCAGCTTTAAATTATTGATTGACTGCCAGTTTAAGTTCACCGCGTGTAGGCGGATCGATAGTCTGCCGTGAGCGCAGTTTGTTGCCTGCCCACTCGCATGTCCGTTAAGGCGGCTCCTAACAAATGTCCCGTGTTTATGCTGTCATCTGCACGCATATGTCATATCTTAGTGGTACGTGCGAACCAGAAAAATAGCCATTAAGATACCTGAAGGGTGTAACGAAAGAGCAGTCCGTCGGAGGTGGGTTCATAAGGTCCGGCGTATTCTTCACAGCAGGCCGCTGCGTGTAGGCCGGTACTGGGCCCAGAAACTGGCCACAGCAGGCCCATCTTGCCCCTCGAACCGTCCCCAATGAGCTGGAGTTGCCAAGAGGCACTGGCCAACTGGTTTGACGGTCCCAAGCCAAGAAAAGTGTAGCCGAATTCATTCTGTGCAAAGACCTGCAGCTCCTCGTCCGGTTGCCCAGTGAGTTTGCACTTGACTTCCCCTGGTTGAAACATTAAAGAAAAAGAGCTTTAGGATGGCGTGAAGGACTTATGAGCATAAGCTGGAATTAAGCATAAGGCTGGGAAAACAGGCCCTGTTCAACATCGATGTTTATGTTGTTACTTCGCAGATATACTAACAAAAGTGTAGTGGTCGCTGCCTGCCCGACGCCTGGCCTTCCTATCGTGACCTCAATCTATCTAGACCTCAAGGTCGTGGCGGCTGCCAGACTTACTGACGCGCGAGACCTGGACCACTAACGTCGATGTCTACCTTCATGCTGTCCAAACAATCACAGGTTGACCCAGGCAATGAACGCTCTCTCTTTTTTCCCACTGGTCTGACTGCTGTCAAACCAGCACTTTGACTCGACTGGCTCTCCTGGCCGGTTGTATGCTCTCCAGGTCAAATCTCTTTCCCTCTATTCTTAGTTCCTCTGTGTACACAATCTACTGTTCCTTCTTCTCTGTCTTTTTCAATGCTTCTCTTCTCTACTATGTAACTATGGTCTGAAAATCCCAGTTTCTCGAGTTTAGCTCACTTAACCCCTTGCGATAAAAGCAGAATGAAGGCCTTTTTACCCCGGAGTACCCAAACATTTTACTAAGTATGTTCAGCTTTTAAGAGTATCAGTTGTCAGTCAACTTATAAATAGATAGAAATGATTAGAAAACGGGCAATTAGTCTAAAAGCAACATTGTTAAAAGGGATAGTATGGCCCAGTAAAAGATTTCAAACAATGTATGCAAAGGGAACATACTATTGCAGGTATATTTTTAGAAATAACGTATATGCCGTATGCTTGAAGCACGTGACACTTAATCTTAAAAGTGTGCAACTCAGGCGGCTGGTACAGAGACCAAGGCGATCTTATAGTGATGCCCAGATGTGCATGCAGAATAGAATTACCGACACAGCCAATGGAGACTGGAATGGCCATTTCTGGCTTATTAGCCGTCATCAGCCATCCATGCGCCACTCCAGGTGTTAAAACACCTGAGGCGCGAACCCATGGCCTGCTGGTTAGAAGTCCATTGTGCTAACTATTGAGCCGCGGGCCCTTGGACCTGTCGGTTACGATCGGCTGTGATAACAGTGTTGCTGAGGTGCTCACTGAATGCGTTACGGGAGCCACTCGTCTGTTGTATTCGCGAAGCTCAAGAGTCTATCATAAGCCACGGCGGATGGCTATGTGATGGCAAAGTGGTCGGTGGGTGCTCCAATATCATTTTGGGACACCGGCCAGAAGCTACTATCCGTCGCTTAGTAATGCAACGCAAAGGCCGATTAGCACCGGCAGATACGTCGGGTATTGTTTACCGCGTCAACTGTCTAGACTGTAGGGCCAACTACTGCGGCATGACGGACAAACGACTGAGAACCCGCATGTACATGCATTCTTTAGCCGTAGATAGAACGTAGGGACGCTCGTACATCGCCATGCACTGTCTAGAAAACGAGCATCGGTTCGACTTTGATGGTGCCCAGGTCATAGGCCGAGCCGACAGCAAACTGGCGAGGGAAGTTATTGAGGCCTGGAAAACGGACAGCAACTCAATCAACAGAAGTATAGACCTCCCCAAGCCATATGATGCCGCACGGTTGCACATGCGCACGAGAAGAGGTCCAATAAGATGAAAGCCCGTTGAACCAACCAGCAGCTAGCAGTAAGCCCCTATTTTAACTCATGTTCTTGACCCAAATGTCGATCTCCGATGATGTGCTCGAGCATGAGTGCGAAAGCTCAGACGAGTAAACATTCTCCCCCAGAGATCGCCTTACCTTCTCCTTCCATATATATATATATATATATATATATATTGAAATTGAACTGATAAAGAAGAGGGAGACCAGAAGGGCCATTTCTGGCTAAATAACCTTCATCAGCTAATCATGCCCAGTCCTAGGTGTGAATCACCTGAGACTCGAACCCGCGAGCCTTTGGTTGTTATTGACTGTAATACTCTGCCAATGAGCTCTGGGTTCGTTTTATGCTTCTATAACATAAGTGTGCTAAGTAAAATTCAAGAAGTTTTTTTCTATGAAATTCGGTTAAATTCGTACAGGAATAGGGCATTGAAGCACAAATACCACCTTGTGGGCTGGAGGGTCCTAGGTCGGAATTCGGTCTTGAAGAAATTAAATGAAGCATGTTCTACGATAACTTCAGGTAGGTAATAAGGTTAGTTTGAAAGTAAGTTTAAAGGTGTTGGTCGATGCTACATAATTTTGGGCACACAAAAGACGCAACAGTGTGAAAAAATATCAACAATGTGAGACTACTAGACCTAAAATAGTCCGAGGATCACTCGGTTCTTTATTTCAATGGGATTTTGAAAGCCAATATGCAGACAAATTAACTTATGTTTATTCACTTAAATTAGGCAAGGATAGTTTTCGACACCACAGGCTATGGAAAACAACTAAATGCACAGTTCGTTTAACGTTTATCATCGACGGTATTTTGCGAATTTGCCTATTCTTCACAGGCTGACTCAATAAACAAATTAATACTTGGTTTATGTATGTACAATAGCAGGGAACATCTCGATTTACTTCAGCCTATTAAAAAATAGCATTGGTAGCTAACACTAAAGTGCCCTTAGCTCGTATGGGTGCATTAAAATTGGCCAGCAGTTGCAATAGGCATTTGAGTAAACGAGCATATCAACGATGTCAAATTTATCGTGAGTGAAACAAAAGTCCAACTTCTTATTTGCAAATTGCATCGAGACAGTGGTAAGGATTTATTAAACACACCACCGTTTCCGTTATTTGCTATACATTACTAACTTTATATTTGGTTGCAGAAAACCTACTTTCCTGTGCACAAAGTCAGCATTTATCAGTTTATTGCACTGCTCACCTAGGTATCTTTAGTGCCCTGTGGTTACATTTAAGTTTTTACTTTTAAGTGCAGTGTAATTGTAGTTTAACTGTTAGTTTAGTTATCTTATTTAAGTTGAGTTTATTTTGCCATTTGTTCAGTTTTAGTTTAAGTTAAGTTAAGTTTTTATTTTATTATTTCGTTTTATAGGTATTCATTTAGTTTTCAGTTTAGTTAGTCTAGTTTAATTTTAGTTTAGTTTTAGTTTTATTTGCGACATGCAGTTGCTTTACGGTTTTCAAAATCAATAAAAACCTATCTTTCATGGTTTAAATTTTACCCTAAAAATGTGCACACTTTTGCGCAGTTTCGCAATTTTCGGGGTTTATATTTCCTGTGAGGTGTATTTCTCATTTTAATTACCGTGCGCTTTTTTGTTGTCAAATATGTGTAAATATGTAAACAAAGGTTCCCATTATTTTCTACTTTTATACTCTTTATTTTTATATTATCTTTTTCTTTCCACTGATATGTCCCGCCCACAAAACTTCTATTATCACCAATCTCATATTATACAAACATGGAGTTGTCTTGTACTGTAGTTATATGTTTATGTTAAATGTATGTCCTCGAAATCGTTTTAATAATCTACTGTTTGGCTCGCCGTAAATTAAAGGATAAATATAACCAATTTATTTGCAGTTAATTTTATTTTTCTGCTTAGTTTTATTTTCGTTATTAGCCTATTATCAAGTTTTATTAGTTTTGGTTTGGTTTTGGATTTCTGTTCAGATAAGTTAGTTTAGTTTAATTTAGTTTAATTTCTTATTATTCGTTTACTATAGTTTCAGTTTATTTAAGAGTTCATTTTTTTGATTTATTAATGACATGCCGTTTTGATTTTATTTCTTTATTCATTTTTATCCCGGAAATCTGTAGTTCTTTACGTTGTTCCGCAAATTCGAGCAGTTTCGATATTTGCGAATTTGCAAATTGTACATATAGCGCGCTCTTTTGTTGCCAAACAATAGCTTATTTAAATTATTGCTCTTATAAAGAAGAGAAAGATGCGATCTCTGGAAAGAAAGTTTTATTTTGAGTTTTCGGCTCTACACGAGAAGCCATCGTCAGAGTAAATAAGAAAATTACAAGCGTTGACTATGCATAAATTGGGCTGATAGGGGGGAGGGAGTGGAAATTATTGATTGGTCCCTGCCCACGCCACGTCCATTCTCACGCTAGCATATCCTGTGTCACCTACGCGCGTCCCCAGAGTAATGGAGTGTGACCTTGACGTGGCAGCCTGCATGCTTGTAGAGGAACTGGGTTCTGGTTTCGGGTCATGGGCACGGATGGCAAAATAACAGGGTGGTATATCCACATATCTGTTTATTGATTTGGGATCTGACACCCATTCTACCAATTTCTACTATTATACGCTCTACTTTTTTATTTACATTTGGGGTTTTGGCGTGCTGTGCGAGGCTCCTACTTCCATTTCCACAGTGATGTGTATACTGAATCCTCACCCAGACAGTTTGAAAGTGCTTGCCGTTTTCAAGCGTCTTACTGCCAAAACAGGCAACCCTTCACAGAAGAATAACAAATGGTAAAAGACACCTACTTGTCCTATTGTCAGTTATGAGGAGTTGCCAGGGCTGAGCTTGTGACGACAGCAGGACTCTACAGGTAACCGCCTGGCCGGCTAATAGCGGTACGTAGAAGGTCTCCTGAAAGAGGATTCCAAGAAGCGGTGTGTCGTAGGCGACCTCTGCTGCTGTCGTGAAGCCTGGAATTCGGTTGCGGGCAACCCAGGCAGCTTTTCGAAATGTGCCGGTGTACTCACAGTGCGAGAGGTAGTAAGCATCATCTGCCATGAAGGAGTAGAGTGGCACTGCTGAACCTCGGGTTGGTTCAGCGGCAGCAGCACTGACATCCCGTAGCAGGTCGATGGCGTCGGTGACAGAGGACTTGTTTAACACTAGCTCTAGTTTCGTTGCTCCCATACTGACTCGCCTGATGGCTATCAGCAGACTGCCACCAGAGGCCGGCCTGATTGCAGCCAGCTGGGCAAGAGGGTTGCTGTGTTTGCGAGTGGACACGGGTGCACGAGCACTACCGCCGGCGTCTGAAACGTGAAGTTTGTGAAGGTCGGAAGAGCGTAGGAGGTCGAGTAAAGTGGGCAGCTTGGTAGTGGCCAGAAGCTGTCGAGTTCGGTGACCGCGATAGGTGGCTTGAATTATTACTGCTGCCGCGGTGGCCTTCTCTAGGTCGGGGTAGGTAAACTGAGAGCTGTCGCTTTGCAGAACAGAGGGAGGAAAACGGTGCATTGGTGAGTAAGTGTTAGTCGTATCGGCAAAAGTAGCTTGTGTAGCCCAAACTCAGTTTTTAGAACCCAAGTCTACTGTCTTACGAGACTTGTGGGATTAAGAGCTTTATGGGTGGAAGGAAATGGATGGACAAGTAAGAGACTCTGTTAAAAAAAGTAAAAAAAAGTCGTAAAACTTTACGGTCTCCCAAAAGTACACATGCCAGGAGTTCTCTTAAGGCCAATCGTCTCCTTCCGAGGCACGCCTATATACGGGCTGGCAAAATGGTTATTCCACAGACTTACTTCCTCACAGCGGGCTCACGAACGACAGACCATTCGGCGGTACAGTTCCTTGACAAAATAAAGACGGTCAGAGTGGAACCAGATGAAAGGTGGTGTCTTTTGATGTCATCTCGCTCTTCAAATCCATACCACAGGCGCTTGCTGTCGAAACCATCCGCGAACTCCTACGTCAGGAGTACGATGAGAGAGATGGTCAACCCACAGTTCAGGATATAATAGAACTCGTTGAGCATTTCCTCAGAACCTTCTTTACCTTTGAAGGGACCACGTACGCACAAATCAAGGGCACTCCAATGGGGTCCCCAATCTCCGGGTTCATTGCTGAGATCGTACTACAAAAACTCGAGACACGGTCGTTTGAAGAGTACGAGCTGAAGTTTTGGGCCCGCTTAGTTGACGATACTTTTATTGTCATCAACCAGAGTCAAATCAACCACTGTAAAGAATGACTACACTCAAATTTTCCCGACCTACAATTAACGATGGAAGAAGAGATGGAGGGCCGACTTCCATTCCTAGACGTTCTCGTATGCCACCAAGCGGACGGAAAACTAGCGACGTCTGTCTATCTTAAACCAACAAACACGTCACAAATATTGATGTACAATAGCAATTATCCGCTAAAACACAAGCGCAGTTTTATACGCACGCTATACCGACAGGTATAAACCCACTGCAGCACGCCAGCTGGCAAACGGGACGAGACAAAGCTCCTTCGAGAACTGTTCAGAGCAAATGGCTATCCACGAGCTTTTGTTGAACGGGCTCGAATGCCACCCAAACCACGAACCGAGGGACCCTGCTTATCAAAGTCGTGGCGGAGCATCCCGTACATGAAAGGCGTTTCCGAAGTTGTTGCTAGATCTCTCGTGCCTCTTGGAATAGGGTTTATCCACAAGCCTGCATGCACCATCCGACAACGGGTAGTTCAACCGAAAGACCCTTTACCTAAGCAAGAGAAGTCAAACGTCGTATACCGACTTCAAAGCAGCTGTGGGACGTGCAATTATGTTGGCGAAACTGGCCGACAACTTCAAACGCGAATGCAGGAGCATAAGCAGGCCGTTAGGATGTTGGACCCAAAGTCGGAGATAGCCACCCATGCTGCAGCGATGGGACACGACTTCAACTTTGACACTATTGAAATTGTGGGCCGAGGTTATGATCACACGTCAAGGCAGATTAAAGAGGCCTGGATGTCAACCACCTGTTCAGTCGACCGCCACATAAATTTACTGGCCCCCTTTATTGTGTTTAGGACCTTCTTATCCGGGGATGGACGCGATATCGGACAACGCGGGCCGGGAACAAGTCTGGGCATGACGGAGGACGATGAACCAAGCGCTCACGAGGCCAACACGACGCACTTGAGGTTAGCACGCGGGTCGCCAACATCACGGCCAGCGTGGGCATGCCAGAAACCACTCGAGACACCACGGGAGGCGATGGAATGAACACACGGGGGCCTGACACCAGCGTATGCGGCATTACCACGCGGTCAGCCACCGCCACCAACGCCGCAGCCGCGGCCCACGTGCTTAGTCCGAGCACCGGTCATGGTGTCAAAAAGGGTCATGGGACGAACACACAAGAGGGCGACACGGTGACAGGTAGAAGACCAAGTGACGAGGAAACTGTGGACGCAGCCAGAGACACACAGAGTGGCTCAAACATGATTGGTAGAATAGGCACACGCAAGAAACGACGGCATAAAGACGAGGACGTTGAGCCAATGTATCCATTCTCTGAAGGTGGGTAGACGAGTCCACTACCCGAAACGTCAGGCTTATAATAAACCTCTCCCGGTGAACGCTCCTCTTTCTTCTAATCTACCACCCGGGAATCGAATTTTCAGCACTATCATAAAGCTTTGTTAAAATAGTTTAATGCGGTGGCTATATAGCGATGGCGTTAAGCGCGTTTATAAAGAAAGGTGCGAAAAACAAATCCAGCTCGAATCGAGCTGGAATCCACGTCGACAAACAAAGAAATGTGGATTTTTATTCCTAAAAACTCCCCTTTTTCCCAAAACCCAGTAAAAAATGGACTTTTCGATGATTATAACGACACTATCATCCCCTGTGTTCAAGGATTCCCGAGGAAATCCGAAACGTCAGACAAATAAAACTCTTGTTCCAGGTAAAGATTCTATTGTGCCATTCTTCTGGACTCGTTAAAGGACAACTGTAAGACACTCAAATGAACATTCAGTTGAAAAAACAAGACTGTTTGAAAGTTAATGAAGAGAAAATCCAGTTTCTAATCAAATTGTGAGTTATTTCCTAAAAAACCTGCATTATTTTCAAAGCTAATAGTCGTCATCGTCGATGGTTTGTCTGTTGGCGCTTACAATGCTTTGAAAGGTTTGCATTTTCTTGCGTCAAATCTAAAAATGATAGGTAGTGTCAATTCATCTACCTCATTGAACGGTTGTGGGTTTGTGTGAGGCCTATCCGAGATCATAAAATCGGACATAGTGGAGGGGCAATGGACTTTAAACCTCCAGCTTTGTTGGCAGAACTATTTAACCACTCGAAGACTGAGCTTAATGAGAAAGTCCACAAAGCAGAATCAAAAGGGAGTCCAGTATTATTTCAAGTTTTCAATATTATCGGACACAACTCTTTGAACAATGAAACAGGTCACATGGAAGTCAAATTTGTTGTACTATAGGGAGAGCCTATAAGATTGCTTTCTCACTCTTGAGTCTAGTACCAGTTTACAAAATGTGCGCAATTTGCTATTCCTTTGAGCCTGTGAATATTTTTAGGTAATAAATGTCAATGTATGCCGAAGTATACATTAAGAGCATTTTAATAAGTTCGAGCAAAAGGCCAGAATAGTTAACGTTGCTGTTTTCTTAAGCCAAAAGTGATCCCTTGCACTAATCAAGGTATATTATGCCTGCAACATTGATCACCTTAAATTTTATAGGGTCGAGACGTCCTCTTTTTTCAGGAATTTCAAAAAGACCCATGTATCTTATGCAGTTTCAACGTGAAAAAATAACTGATCCTCGTAATTCATGGGTTCGGTTTGTGACGGACGGCCCTGTTACGACCCGTGCCTGGTACTTCTAATTAACACGAATGGTTCCCAAAAGCCCGTAAGAGAGACAGAGAAAAGGCCAGTCGGCCAGAGAGAGAGAGGGGGTGCGTTTACTCAGACCAAGCACTTTACAGCAAGTCAACGCAAGTCGTTCACACAATTCGGCTACGCTGCATTATAGGGGGAACGTGAGAGACATAACCGAGACAATGGAAAATCCGCTATGAGGAATAATGGATAGTCACGGCGCACTCTCGCAGGCCTTTCTGTAGATGGGTAATCGTGGGAATGGGCGCATTCCTAACAGCCTCCTTCTTTGTTCAGTGTCTGCCGCATCGACCTCATGCAACTTCTCAGGCAGCTGTTTCCCATTCGCGGACTCGAAACCGCTTGACCGACATCCCACGCGCACAGGAGCGCATACGCACTTTTCCAAATAATCACGCTCGGTTGAATACACCTCCCTTCCATAATCATGTCCAAGCAACTGCCATCATCATGCTTCGCACATTAACACTCTGAAAAAATGCATGCGCACTCTTAAGCCTGACTGGACGAAGTCAAAACCAGCCCTGGCTTTGCCAGAGGCCCCTGCTGCTTGAAACAAGAGTATAGGGTTCTGTGCACAACAAGGCCCACATTCTGGTGGCTTCTGCCTTGTACCTTCTGTTGTAATGGTGACTTTTGTGTGAGGAACACAATAAGAAGGGCGTAACTTTAGAATTCACCCGGACGAGAGTTTATTGTGTAAAAAACCCCGGAGTTGCTTTCTCGGGTGGCAGTTGCCGCTGGTTGACCTCCAGTGCGCTGAGTGTCCCTGCGTCAGGGCTCACCCGGCAATGGGGCCGGACTGGCGGTGTCCTCGCAGTCCATTTTAAAACCCAATGTCTGAGTGATGACACTGGCTTATAAGCGATTGTCAAGCGCGTTCGCTTGTGGCCTGATTGGGCGCGTTGGAATAAGGTCACGCAACCAGTTGGCCCTCGAGGAACAACGACCACGTAGGCACGTGCGTAAGCTCGCGTGTGTGCGTGTCCGGTTTAAGGTCATTGCGTGTGGGCAGTCATCGCGTGGACCTAACCACTGCCCAAGCATATGACATTGAAGGCAGTCCTCATTGACAAAGGAATCATTGTAGGAGTCGGCGGCAGGCATGATGCCTCAGATAGCCTGCAGAGTTGTTCGCCTTTGCTCAGGCTACACTCTTAACACCTCCCACTTAGGATTGGCCCAAAGATTGCAGTGGTCTAGCCACAGCCCTTACTTAGACCACGATGGGGTCAGGTCTATTAAACATACCAGAAGGGTGGAAAAGCAAGCCGCCAGAAAAAGAAACCGACTTACGCGCCATTCTGTTCCTTTTCGGTAGCTAAAACAAGCAAAACGAAAGGTCAATGATCCAGAAAGATTGGATTTAGAAAAAAACGTCTATCGTCGCATCTTAGGTACGTTCCAAACCCAGCGGACAATCTCTCACTCCCAAGGTATTTGTCACAATATGCGAAGTTTCAGTGTGGAGAAGCGGTTATGTGTGGGAAATGGAACGTTACCTTGTATAATGTTTCTTCCGGTTTTTCTAACGGATACTGTGAGTAATTTTACGAAATACTGAAAGGAAGCAACCCAAAAAAGACGCACGAATGGGATTTTTTGATCTAGTTACCTGGGAAATCAATGTTAGAGTTAGAGTTATTGTCAGGTTTAGGGTATGTTGAAATTTCGACAAGGGATTGGTTGATATCACTAGGTTTCGTTTTCAGCAAAACCTGCTGTATTGATGGGAGAGGGTCCTTTCCCATGCCTCATATCAACGTCTCAACGATAGCGTGCCGCAATTGCCCATTAAAGAATTGAGGCGTTTTCATATTGAAGGGTATCTTACTTTATGTCAACCAAACAGTACATCCACTACAAAATCTGTAAATCTACCAAGTATATCTGGCCCTTAACGTGCAGTATGCGTGAAATCACATTAAACTTTGAGTTGAATTTTTTGAAGTGCTGACAACTTGGACTTGTTATGTTAGAAGAATTTAAAAAATGAATAGTAGTCATGCAAATATATTGTCGGTCCAGGCACTCTTGTACGATCTGGTAGGAAGTAGTGCGCATTTTCGGCCATGCATCTTGAAGCTTATCTAGATTAAATCGCATTTTCTGTAGACTGCTGTGAAGAAAGGGAGTATTTTTATTTTAAGTTCTCACAAGAAACTGTAAAAGAAAAGCCATTATCCATAGTTTTTTTCTCAAAAGATCTGAAACTTTAAAACCCAGTATCTTTCAAAAGTAATGCGTGTTTCTTCGAGCTTTTATGCGGGGAGTGCTTAGTGCTTCAAGACGCTGCCAAGGACGCCCCCCACAAAAACGTTGATAGGTAAAAAGATATGCAAGTCCAAATTAGACCAAAATCTTTAAGTATCCGATTCGGAGAAGGCAAGAATTCCTGGGAATCAAGTGTAGATCACGTGTTAATCATATTTTGTATTTTACCAACAAATACTCTTTTACTCGACTAAGTACCGAAGACAATTTAAAGAGGATTTTATAAGCTTCGGTATATATGTTTCTTCTATTGGATCTGTATTCCAGAAGCATCCTCATGAACACTTTAGAGCAATTTATGCATATAGTAATAATATACATATCAGTAATAAGTTTGCTATTGCTCTGCCCAGCACATTGACAGCATTAAGAAGTTGTTTTCAGTGGTATTCTGCTTTCGGATTCTTCAAATAAAATTTGAAAAAAAAGCTCCATTACTGTGTTCGCTGTTAAACCTATGTACGAAATGACTCAAAATTCGTGCAGCATACCGACATTTGTGAGAGGTTTATACGCACTTGCAAATCGGCATTGAATGAGATTGGAATACTGATTATCGTGTAGCCTGTTCTCCAGTAATTTTAGGCACGACAAAATGCTGGTTTTTTAACAAGCTTTTTTCTAACCGCCAACAAAAAGAATACACTGTAAAGAATAGCTACTTAAGTAGTATGCATTTTAACATTAATTTTATCTGTTTTTATAAATTCAAATATATTTTACTGAAAACCTATGTGAAAAAATCTTTCTTGTACTCGTTGGGTAGAAAATTATGCCTTCTTTAAATTTTGTCCTTAAAGAAAGGGTGTACTTCGGTTTTAAAGAAAGTTCCAATTATGAGATTTTTTACGATTGTGAGGTGTTCATTCGCATCCGTCAATTTATTGATACTGCGTTTAATGTATTCAGCATTATATACATCTATTGCAACATTTCATGAAAACTATGGGAATTCTTCCTCAAATGGTAGGCAAAAACGATCTTTTCCTTAAACAGGATGCACACAACACTAAGTTTGTTAGTCTTGAATTCAGGTGAAGTGGTTGCAAAATTATTTGGCCATTTTGAAACCTTTTTAAAACCGAAAGATACCCTTCCTCTGAGTATACAAATTTAAAGCAAGCGTAATTTACTACCTAACAAGTACAAGAAATATTTTTCTCGTGTAGGTTTTTCATAAAATATATTTGAATTTATTAAGGCAGTCAAAATCAATGATGCAATGCATACTATTTAGGTAGCCAGTTTTTACAGTACATGCTCTTTGTTGGTGGTCAGAATGAAGCTCGTTAAAAAACCAGTATGTTGCCGTGACGGAAATGATTTGAAAATAACCTTCATGATAATCAGTATTACAACCTTACTCAATGCCGATCGGCGAGTAAGTATCAATCTTTCGCAAATTTCGGCATGTTGCGCTATCAGTGGCCTTTTACCGACATCAACCTGCAAACTGAAGATTTTCAGGGTATTTGGCGGGTCAAATGAAGGCAGTAAAACTCCATGCATCATTCCTTCCATCCTACCTGACTGAAAACTAATTCCAAAAGGATTGTTGCCACTGAAGTCTCGGAAAATAGCCCGCCAGGCAAAGTTCAGTTCGCCTGTGGGAGTGATGCCCTCCGATTTAATCCTTTTCAGTAGCAGATTGCGCAGTTTTTCCATAAAAACCTAAACGTATATAAAGACATTTTGCACGATAATCATATCCAAAACATATGTTTTTGTCGAAAGGTAGGCATCTCAAGAAAGGCAAAATGAAGTCGAATAAGTTATTTGGGAAATAAAATGTATTGCATTAATTTTTGAAATTGGTTCCCATCTCGTCATCTGATGCAGAGCACAGGAACGTGGCCAAGAAACAGTTAACATCGTGAGTGCTTGAGAAAAATCGATAATGGCGTGGCGCTAGGGCTAGTAGGCTGTCATCGAGTGTTTCAGCCCATTTGGATTGGCTCGCGTCCCTCCATTTCTGCTCGAGACTTTGGTACGCGCCACCCAACTGAATATTGCGGTAGGTGCATGGGTATCTGGGGTGCATCGGCTTGAGGAATTCTCTTTTTGTACCTACTTTATTAACTAAGTGAGCATTCGCATGAATTTGCTGGTTAAACGTATTTGGGCCTTTTCTTTTCAAGAAGTCAAATAAATAGGCGTATTTGATTATTTTCTGTGACAGGATTTCGAATCTAGCGGCTAAAATTGTTCAGCTTTCATTCGCAAACTTAGTGATACACTTATATAAAGGACAGGGTGCCTTGTCCGGTGTTTATTATTTCCCCTAGAAATCAAAATCGAAATTCAGGGATTTTCTTCGTTCTTTTAAAATCCGTCTTAACATTTTGAAGATAACCAAACTTATCTTCCTTGTAAATTTGTCCGCAGGTCTGATTCTACTCTACCAGTTTGCAGATGAACACACCAACCATCCCTTTGTTAGGCAGGTTGGTTGCATGCAGTTTTTTCAAACTTCAAGAACTTTCTGTCTATCACACCTTATCGGTGTTTACTTCGAAGTTGTGTCTCACAAAGTCTTTCCAATTCTTCGTAATTTAATTTCATATGAAGTCCAGAGGAAACATCAATGACCAAAAGACCCACCGCCACGGTAGGCAACGGCTGGCATCGTTTACCATATTGAGTGTAGTTGTGGACGAAGAAACGACGTCGGAGAAACTGGGAGATTACTCCGGACACAAATGGCCGAGCATGCAGCGGCGGTGAGGAAGAAAGACGCCAATTCCCAGGTTGTAGCTCCTCACTTGACGGGACTCAGCTATATTTTAAACTTTGACGAGGCCAAAATCCTCGCAAGTGGTGACAATCGCGTGAACCGCGAGCTGCTTGAATCAAGGTTCTCAGGCCCCCAGTCCATCAACAAGCGCAACGATTTGGCGATCCCATACGGTGCACTGACAAATTTCCTAGACAAAAGAATCAGTCACGTGGGGAGGGCCGAGCGCAGCATTAAACTGAAGACAGCGGGCATAATTGTCGTGCAATTATCAAACTCGCATCCGACGTGGACAAGAAAACTGTGACGATAAATGAGCCATCATCGCACCAATTAAGACATCAGGCGGTGACTATAGGAACTGACAATTATAGTACGCATGCGGGTGACTGCCGTGAACTATAAATACCGTGCAATCTGTGCATGTATCACCCTTATCTGCGCAAGTCGCAGACTTCTCTAAGATTGCGTACAGTAGGTCACGTATCTGATGCAAGGTTGGGGATTGAGGGACTTAACACAAACTTGAGGTGGTTTATTTAGTTCATTGGGTTGGCTTGAGGCGCAAAATGCTGTTTACTAGAATTTCATTCCGTTCAGCCCAGTAACATTTGAGAAAACATAAACAGAAATGGGTGAAATCCAACGTTTGTTGATACCCAAGGAATTTCCTCTACTATTAAGCACTCCGGAGAAAAGATTCATATTTTTGCGTGCTGAAGTATAAAAACGCATTCACAAAGAGCAGAAAAAGTTAAATTATATTTGTTCACTACAGAGAAAATTTTGTTTTGCGTCCATGAAATTGAGGCTAGTTTTCTTACAAGATATAGGGCTAGAGTCGAGAAAAGCGTGATGAATCGAGTTAGCGAATGTTTGCTTTACAAATCTGTTAAGTTTGGTGCCCTAAAGATAAATAATAAACTTACAAGAAGCAAAAATGTGTTTTACTACGCCGAAATTAGTAGGCCTGTTTGACTTTAGATGGCCTCCCTCGTAATCTCATATGTTTTCTAATTAACCTCGTAAACTACATCCATCCAAATTTTGTCAGAATATAGACGGAAATCAATAAATATCAAAACTCCAAACGGAAGAAGTAGAAGATTATCATGTTGAAAGATATTGGAGGATATATTAAGTCACTCTGTTGTCCAATTAAAATCAAAGAATACTACCCTGAAGTAAAAGAACGCATTGAAAACTGATCTGGTTTACGTAAAAATGTAAGTTCTTTCATTTTCAGCACAGTTTTTTCCTCTCAGTTTTAAGTTAATCAAAACCCGGTCAAAATATGTCATTTTGATCTTGACTTTAACTTCGAAAAACTATCGTACACGGATATTTGACTTCAAAATATCTAAATAAAACGTTTTTTGAAGCAGCAACTTGTTTTTGAATGTTTTTTAATTAATCTTAGTCCTATTTATTCTCGGCTTTTGTTGTAGAAATTCATTTTTCTCGGCAATGAGTTGACATGTTTAGGCGATTCTAAAGTCATGACCCACACAGGCAGTTATCAAAGGAGGAATGTTTAAGAACTCATTATATAGGTAAATGCTTTTAAGATTTTTCTTTTTTCTAAGTTTTCGGTAAATAGGTTAAACAAAATTAGTATTTATGGACAAACAAAGCAAAACTGTGTGATTCGTAAAGTATTTAGCAGCATTTCTAAAACAGTTTGCTGCTCGTCGCACTCGAACACTCGAAATAATTTTTGAAAAATGTGACAACTGGAAATTTCTTTCCGCTAACTTGACTCAACAGCGGAGCCTTTTTTCCTGTTTAACGAATGTGTAGTGACCCTTTTGCAGCCATATGAAACCCAAGACCAGCCGCTCACGCATGACTCCTCTAGCCTGCCTGTGTGCCCACCGACTCGTGGGGCTAGGCGCTAACTGTCCTTGACTGACACGCACATACTCCTCAGCGCGACCACGCGCTCAGACTAGCCAGCGTTAGCCAACCTGAAGGTCGTCTGCCCACGCTAGTTTAGATATCAGCAGCCCCATTGGCCCCTGGGACAAAGCATTCGCCGGTGATTCCTGATGCTCTAGTCACTCGGGAGTTGACGCGAGTAGGGAACGGTTGCATTACTCCGCAAGTCAACATTCTCTCCATCTATTCTCCGTTCCATTGTGTACACAATAAACTCTTCCTTCTACTCTGGCCTTCCCAAGACTTCTCCCATCTCCTAAGGAACCGGGCCTCGAAGATTGTAGGTGTTAGGGTAAATCGTCTAAGCCAAAACTACTATAAATGTTTCATACGAACTACATGTTATCTTCACTTAATGAGTTGAATAGTACGCAATTAGCTAGCACACTGGCAGCACAGGTGCCAGCTAGGAAGCCAGACACGCGTGTTTGTTAACCTTGGGCTGCTCCAAGACGCAGCCATGACGGCTTCCACCCAGCCATGGGGGTCCCAGTCCACTTCGTGTTCTACTCTGATGTATTGTCTGCAGTTTCATCCTGCTTCGTTTAATTTCTGGGAATATAAATGCCAGAACTTGAAGTTAATCTCTAGGAGCAAACCTCTTCCGACCCAGTTCAAAAACTTATGTAAATATTGGAGCCAAAATGTATCAGCCACTGCGGCCTAACGGCGTAATATTCCCAACTTGCCAACAGGTAGTCAGTAGTATAAAATGTGTAAACTTTGTACCAAAAAAGCTCAAGGAAATTTAAAGGCCCAGTGTAGAGCTTCGTTATACAGCGTCACATGATCGGTGAAACACGCATGTTATTTCCGGATGAACAGATTTAAAATTGCCTACATTTATCGCCAGTAAAATCCTGTCTGACCTACTGTTAGGACGGCCCAGCACGTGAGTCGTTACTCTGGCCGTCCTGAGGGAAAGAGACCAAAGGAAAGCCACAGGCCAGCGAGTGCTATCTTCAAGGGCCGACACGCAAATACAGCCGCCAGCCGGGGCTTGCCATCTGTGAGATCACGCCTGACCCGAGGCCACAAATGGACGCATGCAAATGCGTGCGTCACAGCAGCGCGACGTGTCAAGCTGAGGATACCACACGATGGCTGCTCGCATGGGCCACTAGTAGAGAGGTCAATAGGGAACAAAGACTGCCAGTCCTTAAATACGCTGCCACCGCAGCAGGCGGCATTCAGCTGCTGGAGACACGGGACTCTGTTTCCCTAGACGAGAGACTACTACCGAGATGAGACCGACGACAGAACACACGCTGCTGACGGACGCAGGAAAAGCTGTCGAACACACGGAAGACTGAGCTAATCTACAAGCAGAAACAGTGACAGTTAACTTTTATTTGCTATCCTTTCCGCCTTTATTTCCTAACACGCGAATGGGGGATAAAACCAGTGTCGACGCAGGCACACACAAGGTTATAACACCCACATACGAACGTTCTCCTCGTCTGAAAGCTATTCCATTCTTCCAAGAATGCTGCCGCCCCCGCCTCTGTTGACCCTTATACACTTAAATGCAAACGGCTGCCAAAAACAGCCTCCAGCAAAGTGCTACTTCAAAACTGTCCCCTCTCCTGTGCGTCTCCCTTGCTTTTAATAACTTTTTTCCCAGAATGCTGTCACCCCCTACCCCGCTGCTTCAAGGGACACTTGTTTCGATATGTCGAGATGCCAACCTATGACGTGACTTTGTAGTGGAGAGCCAGCTATCCGCCCCCTTCTGCTTGAATCAGTCAGCAGCGGCTACTTCGAGAACCCCTTGAACACCACGCCCCCCCCCCTTCGCGCAATTTTTCAGACAAATTGGACGTTAAATGATCTGGCTCTTGAGGTCACATAAAAGCAGCGGTCGCCCCCTCTTCCACTGACACGCGCACTCCCCCAAAACTGGCTTTGACCCGCGGGGCGTTGTTGAACGCTCGTCGTTCCCTTGTCCAGAATCAGGCGATTTGGCCGACTTTCTTGTGTTTTGACTGCGTGAATACATTGTTAAGGTTCGTACTTCGTTTATACTTTACTATTTGCTTAATCGTACCGTACTACATTAATATTTGTTATCATTGGGATTTGAAGTGTATGCGTTACTACCGTATAGAGCCTTAGAGGAGGCAACCAACTAGAAACAACGCATGCCTTGGCCGTCAGCTAGTATCTGGGCTGTCAGTATGATAGACAAGAACTTAGTTTTTATTGCGAAGTTTTGGCTATTACCAAGAAACAACCAGCTATACCAACGGCACAAAGTCTGACATTAGAACCTCGTTTTGCATACATTTAAAAGTGACATTAGCTTCTACTTTTTTTCAATTTCGTTTCACATTAACGCACTCAATCTACGAGAAGGGGTCTATTGCCACCTTTTGGAATACATAGTCATACTGATGCATTAGTAAGCTGAAGTGGCTCCCTGGACTTAAAATTATTTCATTCTAGTACCTTTTTCACGTTCTTTTCACAATAACGCACTAAAGCTTCCAGCCTTTGTTATGTACGGCTTTACTGCTACATTAGTAAAATTTATTGGCTCCCTGGACTAAAATTGATTTCATTCTGATAGCTTTTGGTCCAAGGACGTTTTACAGATCCCGTGTTAGATACTATTGCTGGCAAAGATAAGGTTGACTGGAATTGCAAATAGAGGAGAATATACGACTTCCAGGCAGCATTTCAGAAGAAGAAGATGCGGTCACTGGAACAAGGACTTTATTTTCCTGACGTTTTGGATTCCCTCGGGAATCCAAAACGTCAGGAAAATAAAGTCCTTGTTCCAGTGACCGCTTCTTCTTCTGTAGACTGGAATGGCCACTTCCGGCTTATCAGCCGTTCTCAGTTAGTCATACCGAACCCCGAATGCTGCACCACCCGAGATTAAAACTCGCGACTTTTTCGACCAGATCCCATGTTGGTTTTGATTAATAAAAGTAAGAATTCTACCCATACCAGCTCACATTTGAAATAGTCCGAGCAGCTAATGAGGAAGGGAGTTCCCCGGAGCTAGGCCAGTCGGGGAGCAGGATAGAGAAGAGGTCTTTCCGAGCCGCCTCAAACATCTGCACTGCCTCCTCTAACACCTCTGGGTTAGCTTCTGAGTGCAACGCAGTCTGAGCTACAGTCGCCGGAGGCTTTCGCTGCTTACTGCTTGGTTTCTCCCGCATCGCGTCGCCTAACACGCCGTCAATGGCGTTGTAGGCTTTAAACAGGGCTGCAGTGACGCGCAGCACGGCAGCTCCATGTTTTCCAGCCCTCAGCGGCACTTCAAAGAGCTCTGACAGCAGCTGGGCTTCCGTTCCCAGGAGACATCTGCTGCCGCCAACCGGCTTCTGTTTACGATTTTCTGCTGAGGGGCTAAAGCCGGCAGGAGAGGGAGCGATGCTGCTGCGTGATGTACCCCTTCGCAGTGTTGTCACAGTGCTCTTGCGGGGCGTGGGGTTGATGATTGCGGACGCTGTGGCCGCCGCACCACCATCGGCCATGGTGCCGGAAGGCTCTGGACTCAACGCGGCTGCTGCCAACGAGGGACTGCTGCTAACTGCTGCTGCGCCGGCATATGCGATGACCTGCAGGTGAAAGGCCACGGGTGCTTCGATGAGGAGGCGAAAACAGTGGCGTCCGGCCGGCAGCTTGAGGCCAAGGCAGTGGACACTGCTGGTCTCTAGACCTCTCACTGGCGGTCCTCCGTTTGAGGAAAGGCAGCGGTAGCGCTCAATGCGCAGCTTAGCTACCGGAATTGTCCGCTTAGGCTTGATCTGCGCCAACGAATCTGATGACTCTGGTGAACCAGTTTCGTGTCCTTCAGAAAGCAAAAATAACAGTAGATATCGGTTTATAGTAGCAGATAGGCTTATATCGATCACTTAGAGGAGACGCTCCTCCGTCCATAGTGGCCTTGGAGCTCATGCCTACGCCGCAAGGCTGTTAATGATATAGTCAAAAGGACGTTACCGACAAAGACAAGGGCGACTGGGATGACCATTTCTGACTTATTAGCTATCGTCAGCTAGTCATAACCAACTTAATTTTCGCCCGAGAAATTGGTGCCCCGCTCGAGTTTCGAACCCGCGACCCGCTCTAACTACTACGCCACGGGCTCGCTGTCTTGTCGGTTTTTGATCTGGAATGTACAACGACAGACAAGCGTACACCGATCAGGCAGAGGACATACCCCTCCGTCCATGTTGCGTTTGAAGCTCACTCTGTATGCCAAAATGCACTACTGTGCAGGTCTCAGGTGAAAAATGGAGCCTCTAAATGCATTCTGCGCCTTTCTTACGAACAAGATCGCTCTGAAAACGTCCAGTAGATGTGTTTTCCAGTGGAAATAATTACTTAACTATGTTTGTTTTATTGATTATCCTGCAGCCTAAATCCAAAATAGGTTGGTCACGTCAGGATGCTTGCAAACAGCATACTCTGCGAAAAATGAATGCTAAAGTAGTACGTATTTTTCTCATTGTTATTCAATGCCATTACAAATTTTAGTAAACTTTAAAGAAAACATGCGCAAAATAACTGTTTTTTGTAAAAGTTTGTTGCAAAATCATACCTTCTTCACATCTTCCACCTAAAGGATGCATAACTTTTGGTTGTAAAAATATTTTTGCTTATGAGCTTTCTTCCGACAATAAATTGGTCATTCATTATCTAGCATATCCCCTAATTTATTAAGATTGTCTATCAGGTATATAACATGATCAACATCCACTGGAATATTTTACAATAACTATGTGATCTCGTCCTCACAGAGTGGAGATATGAGTGATTTCACTTAGAGGAAATGTGTACAGCATGTATTTCATGACTCTTGAACGTGATTGTAATGGTTGCCAGGGCTTAAAATAATTTGGTGATCGCCATACTACTACTTATACTACTTGCAATATATCAGTGATATTTACATATGCTATTACACGTGGCTAAGCTCTCCTACCATTAATCCCATGCGAGGGTCTCCGTTCTCTTCCCTACTTGGCTATCTGCGTACCGTGATGACCCCGTCAGCGATCGCATCAGCTGAACCTGGCTGCCTAAACACCCACCCTTGGTTCAAGCCGCTGCAGGCTGTCGACGATCTAGACGGACGTTTCTGTTTTTCCAACCTTGTCGGCGGACTCTGCAATCAGCAAGGAAGTATCAGGTCGCATCTTCCGCATTCGGTGATGATCTCGGTGATCTCTGCAGTGCGCCCCCCCCCCCTTCGCTGGACCCTCCGCCCAAGAGCGGATGCTTTATTTCTCCTAAATTCAACA
Source organism: Ligula intestinalis (assembly GCA_036362985.1). Classification (NCBI taxonomy): domain Eukaryota; kingdom Metazoa; phylum Platyhelminthes; class Cestoda; order Diphyllobothriidea; family Diphyllobothriidae; genus Ligula; species Ligula intestinalis. The sequence continues at coordinate 59,960,170 of JAYGXS010000005.1, forward strand.
AGAGCGAAAACTTTTCTCCTAAAAAATCTCAGGGCATTTTTCACTGTGCGTTAATTTAAAAAAACTATGTACCACCTCATGGCTCAGGACAATTGGCCTCACCAACAAACTGAGACACCATTTTTTGCTACCACGACACACATATACATGTAAGGAACTCAAAGGCAATCTACCTACATATCCCTCATAAACTGACTGTGAATACTGATACTGACTTGCGCATGCCAAGAAGGCGGTTACCGTTAATTGTCGTTGTATCTTTGCGATAATAACTCTCTCCCGTAAATACTGCAAACTCCTGTTCATGTGCTGCATGTATCTGCTTTTGCTTTCTGCTTATGTCTCGGATGCTGAATCCACGACGCATCTCGAAACTTCAGGAATATAGAGGTTTTCCCCAGCGATCGAATCCTCTTCTATCACAACTACTTCCTAGGACTCGCATGTTCGCATGTGTTGGTAATTACTAACCCCAACACTAAAGCTTTAGCTCCAGCCAGAAACCAAATACCAAATATCCTCAACCTTAAACCCCAATGCCCTAGTTCTTATTCTAAAACCCCATCCCCAAATCAACATTCTTAAACTGCACCCCTTATCCCCAATCACCAAGTTACTTTGGCAGGATCATGTCGTGGGGTCGTCTGGGGAAAGTGTGAAGCGCGCCCCGTGGGCTAGCGTACACCTGATTTTCGGGGAGAGGACGGCCGCGGCATGTCAGGGAACAAATATAATCCCAATATTTTTGTTAAATAAAAAATTTACGAGGGCAAGTTGGGTCGCGTACTCAAGCCTTGGGAGAAGACACTGAAATAAGATTTAATATCATCGCTAACCCCCAGCCCGACCAACGGCGAACGCGTTTATAGAGGGGGGTGTGCTCAAGCCTCGGGCGAGGAAAGTGAGAGGCATTTCGCAATGGTATCACCAACACCAACTAGGGAAAAGTTTCAAGGAGAATAAAAATGTGGCGAGATTATGTAAATCACCCTACTTAAAAATTGTAAGTAAACGATAATTCCCGTGGTTAATTCAAAAGGCCAACTTTTCTTAGTTTGCCGAGTAGAGCAATTATGGAATGCGGTTGCCTTCGAAGAACCGCTCTGCAGTTAAATGCCATCAGCAACTCCCAGCTGGATCGATGTATGGCGTGTAGAAAACAGGAAGATTATGTGTAATTCAAACTACTGAACATTTGTAAGTAGTTTGTTATTATAGATAGGAAAATATACGACCCCACGACATAACCTCACCGTTACTTCAATGTAAAACCCCGCAATCAGTTCTCAAACCCCATGTCCACACCTGTCCAGGAGAATGCAAGTCTACGCAATCATGACTAGTCAAATATTTCAAGTGGCCACCAAATGAGTCCGTAGGACCGTTCGTTACCGAGGGCAGCTTTATAGTTTGTGAATCGAATAAAGTTGACTTGAAGAAGTCGAAATGCTTACTGTTGAGTCGGCAGGGAGAACTTACCTTCACTTTTATTTCGATCTCCCGCACGAGGATCCAATTGATCCGCCTCAAGGTCAGTTGCTTCAGCTGGCGCATCCGTCAATATATTGGACTGTTCTCTTGTATGAAGGTCTTCCGCGTTGGGAGGTGGCCAACAGCTGACTGCACTGAGACAGAACACCAGTTCTATTGGTTTCAGTTCATCAATGAAAAGAAGCTGGTCTGTGGACTTTGCGTACTCGTTCTCTGCAACCTGCAAATGCGTACGGACGAAACACTGGTTAGCGACGCGTCCATTTTATGCGAAAAAGTACTTCCTCGTGAAATTTTATGTTTGAGTAGTTAGATACTGTTGCTCTTTGTTAAACTACATTAACTTTAAACGTTGGTAAGAATTTCTACGTGCAGGCATAATACGCATCAAGACAAAACAGTCTGAATTGCCCGTTTATAGTTTCATAGAGGCTATTAGTCAGCTATCCCCAATCATAGATTTGGATAACCTGCAATTCGGAGCTTACTCTTTGGTCATCGAGCAAAGACCTAGCACCGTACCAGGAAGGCACGGACATAAAAACTGTAAAAATCACGCTGGACTAGACAAAGGAGAGTTCTAAATATAAACTGCTTATACTTGCTTTAATTAGCCAACTACAATCAACTCTATCAAAATAAACTCCTGCTGCTCAGGCAACTGATGCCTTTTGCCTAAAAGTTGACCTTTTATTGGCGGAATTTGACAAGAAACGAAAAGTCGGGCTACTGAAATTATAAAAGAAGTTTTTCTTTTACGTCAGAGACAAAGAGGACTTATAAAGACAGCCCTAAAAAATACTTTGATAAGGGTGACGTGTATAGCCGCCTTAACAGGAAACCGCTCCCACTTAAAAAAGATAGCCTTACGATAAATTACTGGAAGAGTAAATATTCCTGCTCTCTTCCCTGGCTTTTTATTTTGGGGAATCTTCTGTTGTCGACACAACCACCGACGACAAGATTACCAGTATTCAAAATCAAAATAACCGTGACACACATTGCGCATCATCTATCAATAATGTTGTTTGAAAAGGAGACCATTTTCACACTGAAATGGCATTCATCAGACTGTAAATACATTCGAATTTGAGTTTTTGCGTCCGCTGGCGGAAAATTGGATGACCGACTATGGACGAGAACTGAGTGTACAGTTTCCATTTACAAAGGCGAGCCCTCCTATAACTTCAGGTTTTATTAGGGGGGAAGATAGACGAACGCCTTTGATCTCCATAAAAGTTCCAAGTGTCTAAGAAAAGCATTGACACAGACGTAAAACTCAAGGAAGAGGTGGTTAACTTTATTGCAGACGAAAAACGACCAACCGTCAGCTAGTGAAAACGAGGGTAGAAGTTCAATTTACTGTTCAATTTACACCATAAACCTCATACTTATTTCAAATGGTACTAGTGGTAATGAGGATTGTACAGTCCGGGCATTTCAGAGGAAAGATAATGTTTATGGAAAAGGAGGGCTTTTAACTTTAAAAAATATGAATAAATATTCGAATTAACTAATCTATGACAAAAAAAAAGCGCGCCATACATAAAATATGTAACTGCGCAAATATCAGCAACTGCTCAAATTTTCGAAACAAAGCAAACAACTATGAGTTTCCGAGAATAACGTAAGGTTTAGTCAAAAAAATAAAATAAAAATCAAATGTCAATAATGAATCTTAAAATAAATTATAAAATAAGCCAAAATACGTTAGACTAAGTAAACCAAAAACCATCTAGCAAAACTTTAAGTCTGCTATCGAAAGAAAGGTAAACTAAACTACACTAACTAAACTAAAATAAATATAAAACTTAAAAAACTGATAAAACATAATGATGAACTAAAAGTTAAAATATATACTGGAATAAAATATAAGTAATATATAAAAGGTAATATAAACTAACTAGGTAAACGAGAGTAAAGGCAACCAGTGCAGATGCTAACTCGTAAAGCAAGCGAATGTGGCTAATGAATCATTATATAACAAATAAAATAAAATAAAACCTGCCTAAATAAACAAACAAATATAACCTAAAACAAACCCAACTAATAATAAATCCAAAAGTAAAATTAAAACTATTAAAACTTAATAATAAATTAAAATTAAATAGAAAAATGAGAAGACTTTAAGCCAATTGGTGTATTTTTCTTTATATTTATGGCGCGCCTCTTTCGTGGCAAAGATAAGGCCAAACATTCAATTTTTTAAACAATTTCTGGGAGGTAAACTTCACATTCACTAAATTGCTCAAGTCTTATATTAACATGAAATTGGCAGGCTTGCATAGGTTTCTGCCTTTCCTTCAGTTTGTTTTAGATGTTGCCTAAGCGTGACTCCATGTCTACATTTCTGCTCGTAGACAAACAAACAAACATTCAAAATCACCACTAGGTGTGGGCAGTTACCTGTAGACCAGTCAATGTTTTTGAGCTGAGGCAAGCCTGGGTCTGGTGGAATAATTGGAAGCTTCTGTAGAACAAAAAACATATGAAAATTGATAAAAACTCAAACTCAAGGCAAATTCCTTTTTTTTCAAAAGCGTCCTAACCCTGCACAGTCAGTTTCATGTCAGCGTCACTGATTGACACGAGGAATTGAGTGTCACTCTGGGCGATGTCCGCCACGAGCTTCAGCAAGCTGAAGACACACACGGTGACTGCAGCTGAAGTACATTGAAAGTAGACTCGCCGGATCTACCCCAATCTCTCAGCAATACCGCCCCTGTACCCGTTTTCAAGACAAAAGTCTAGACAGGACCGGAGATGGGGGAGAGCGCAGGCGGCTGGCACGGCCAACACTCGGTACAAGTACCAACAGTACGCCTTACTAGGTAGGGTCCAGCTTACACGGGAGCGTCATAAAGGCCGCATTGAAAAGGAGCCACTGAGCCTGACTCTCAGTGCGCCAGTCAGATACCCCACACAACAAGACACACACACTGGGCTGACTGCGCCCTCAAGGCCACGACCATTAAACGCGCAGTGATAGCTTCAAGCATATCAAGTTGATTATATCGTGGAAAGGAAATTCGCCTGAGATGGGATGGGTGACTGATTGACATCCACACATACGCCCTATAAATGTCGTCTTTTGTTTTGCTAATTTCACCTCAGTGGGATGTGTTGAGCCCACAATGAGCGCAGACTAGGGCAGCGGCACCTATTTTTAGGTTTGTGTTACCATAACAAATGCCAAACAGGAAGAGCACAGGGTTGGACAGACCATTGGATTTTTTTATAGACTGAAAGCCCGTTAACCATGAAGTAAGCAACTCGCGCTAGCATTATTGTCATTTCCGCGAGAATTTCGGCCTCATCGAATCTGAATGTGTGGCCGGATCTCAGCGAATGATCCTTGACTTCAAAATTGTATCAGTATCAGTATGAGTATATTGAGGGTATGTAGGAAAAATTCCTTTGAGTGCCCTATTTGTACATATGTGCAATGGTAGCAAAAAATTTGTTGCTTAGACTGTTGGCGAGGCTAGTTGTCCTGAGTCATAGGACGAAAATAGGAGAAGACAGTGAAAAAACTACTCAGACAGTGAAAAAACTCATCTGCGCACTCCTTACTGCGCACTGCTGCCATGTGTTCGGCAATTCACGTCTTAACTAGTCTTCCAGGGCCTCCAACGTAGTTGATTTGCTCAGAACTGCAGCAGATTACATAGATGACTCCAGATATTCCTTGCCATTGCAGTAAGTTCTTTTGTTTCATTATCTGACGCCTTATAGTTGCCTTCGACAGTGTGTGTCTCTCTATGTCCAAGAGGCAGCTGACACGGGCTCCGAGACGATTTTTTATCCCTCCTCCAAAAATGTTCGCATGATGTTACTGATTCGAAGGCTGATCAATATCCAAATTCCATTCATAAAAATTGTCGGATGAATCCGTGAGATGTGATCAAAATGCGCAATTAGTTCAGCACATACTAGTTTTTGGGTTGAAGCCAACACAGTTCAATTCGGGGCTTGCCGAGTTGCTCATTTGCCGGTCCATGAAGACATGAAACACCAAAGCTGCATGTTCAACAGCAAACAACCACAATTAAAGTAGGCGCTTGAACTAATTTTCTCTTGGTCAGTTTAGTTGCCCCCCAGGATCCACCGGAAGGCTTCACCTGCGACTCCGGGCGAACCACAGCAGACGCGTCTACAAATCGCGTTCCCAACAGCCCTCCCGGTGGCCAAGGTCTGCTACACCCATCTCCCTACGTTGGATCAACCCCCCCCCCTCATCTTAACCCGTGTTTTTTACGACGGAGCAGCCCCTCCCGGACACGCTGCTCCGACTCCTCCTCCTCGCCGCAGGAATTGAGACCAACCCTTAACCTCTCTGGTACTGCTCGTTCTGCCAAGTTCACCTGGGCCGCCGCCACTGGTCTGTACGTTGCGGCTCCTGCAATGGTTGGTGCCATCTCCGCTGCAGTGGCCTCGCAGCGGCTGCCGATTGGTCGCCCGCCTTCGCGTGTCCCAGCTGTCCCGTCCCCCACCGAACTTCATGCCTCCAGCCCGTCCGATCCTGAACCCAAATCCTCTGGTCTCCGACCTTGCCTCACTGCCGGGTCTTAAGATCATAAATTCAACGCCGAAGGCATTCTTGGGAAGCTTGACCAGCTCCTGGCCTTCATGCGCTCGCACAACATAGCTGTGGTGGCTATCAAGGATACAAAGTGGTCTAACTCCACTAAGGTTCCTTCCTGTGCAGATTACACGATTGTCCGTCACGATCGCGGCCGCAACAAAGGCGAAGGTTTGGCCTTCCTGGTGGACAGATCCATTGCCCATCACCAGTTACCTTGATTGATGCCGATCCCACGGAAGAACTGGTGATTTCCCTTTGCATTGGCCCGGCGCCGCTAACCGTCGTGAACGTGTACATCCCTCCTACTTCTAGCTGTCCTCCTGGTTTCACCGCCTCTATCACTCCCTCCTTACCTTCTGGAGACAGTGTGGTGCTAGTTGACTTCAACGCCCACCATGACCTGTGGTGCTCTAACTTGGCGGCCGACCTCCAAGGAGAAGCTCTAGCTGATGAAATAGAACACGCCCCCTTTGTCGTTCTCAGCGAGAACAGCCGAATGCGGCTCTCGACCAACGGTGCCCCCAGCTCGCCCGATGTTTCCATCGCCAGTCTCAGTCTGGTAGCCTCCACCATGTGGAGCACGAAAATCAGCCTGGGTAGCGACCACCTTCCCATTGTGCTCAAATTGGCCACCGCCGCCGAGCGTATCAGAAACCCCAATCGACACTTCATTAATTTCAAGAGAGCCAATTGGACAGCGTTCACGACCGAATGCGAAGCCGAGATCGATGGCCTACCACCTCCCACCTGTGTCCACACGGCGGAGCGAGCCCTTCGTCGACTTCTCCTGGCAGCAGCAAGTCACCACACCCCTAACGCCCGCATTACCCTTCTCCGTCCTAACTATCCGCCCGAAGCCTCCCGCCTGGAACGAGAGAGTGACGAAATACGAGCGCGTGATGCCAGTGACCCGCGCGTTGGCGAACTGAATGGCTTTATCACTGAGACTATCAACGATGGCAAATGCCAACGCTGGCATGAACTAGTTGCAGATTGCAAATTCAGCGGCAACTCAGCTGCCACTTGAAGGCTTTTACGCAACCTCACCATGCCCCGGGCTGATACATCTAACCAGTCTATAAGCTTCGGGGACGGCAAGTTCATTTCCAACAACGGTAAGATCGCCGCGAAGATGAACAAGCTGTTCTAGCCCCACTTGGCGCCCAGTCCCAAAAGCCAGCACTCCCTTCTTTGTCTCCTCCATAAAGCCCCGCTCCCAGACATTTCCTTTTCGGCTGATGGCACCCTCACCGCTGTAAAAAAATGAGAGCTTCGAAAGCCTTAGGACCAAATTGTCTGGCGCCTATCCATGAGCGCCACATCGGCCCGAAGTTGGCTGCCTACCTTGCCGCCCTCTTCAACCTTTCACTGGGAACTTCAATCATCCCTGATTGCTGTCGCTAGTCGATTATTATCCCCCTGGTCAAAGCGGGCAAGGACCCCAGCCTAGCGACCTCTTATTGCCCAATTGCCCTCCTCAGTCGATTGGCGAAGATCCTGGAACGGCTCGTCCACCCAATTCTGACGTTTGTGGCGGAACTATCTTGCCACCAACATGGTTTCCGACCGGGTCGTGGGACTACAACGGCGCTTTTCGAGCTCAGCAACGCTATCCTCGAGGGCTTCGATCAACAGAAGCCCGCTTCGCGGACCGTAGCAGTCTCAATTGACCTGTCACGAGCCTTTGACTGCATCCGCCACGATCAGCTCCTGCAGGACTTGGTCTCGCTGAACGTCCCGACTGGCCTGGTTCGATAGTTGGCGGCTTATATCTATGGCCGTCACGATCGTGTCCTTTTCCGGGGCGCTCTCTCTAAGCCCCGTAAGCAGACCTGTAGCGTCCCTAAAGGCTCTGTGCTCAGCCCGACGCTCTTCTACATCTACATGCGAGAGCTGCCACTCCCCCGGGCACCTGTACAAGTGGTATACTACGTGGACGATGTTACGTTCTTCTGCCCGCACCAGGTTATCGATCAGGCTGCACAGCTCTTCACGGAGTTCATACCTGATGTCGAAAACTTCTTCACCAGCGCAAAATGACGATCGTGGCAGCCAAGTCGTCCGTAACTGTTTTCACGCTTGACCCGAAGGAGTTTAATCGTCACCCGGCCATCACCGTCAACGGTACGTCCATACCGCTCGTCTGCAAGCCCAAACTCTTTGGCGTACATTTCGATCCGCTTTTAACGTTCGCAGACCATGCAAGGAAGGCCGCAGGCAAAGTGAGCCGTTGCACCAAGGTCCTCAAGACTCTAGCAAGCACATCCTGGGGCTGCACAAAAGAGATTTTGTTGATTGCTTTCAAGGCGCTGGCTAAGCCGCACCTCACTTATGCGGCATCAATCTGGTCTCCTACGATGAGCTCTTCCAGCCTCCGCCGCCTCCAGTCAGCACAGAACGCTGCCCTCCGCACGATTACGGGTTGCTATAAAATTTCGCCTATATTATCTTCCTGCGGAGGCTTCTGTTCTACCGGTCGCCCCTCACAACACTCTCCTTAGCCAGCAGTTCTGGTGGAGTTGTTTGCAACCCGGCCATCCCAATCATCACTGTTGCAATTCTCCCGAGCCCTGCCGCAACGTCCGGCCGTCTATTCGAGCACTCCACAAGAAAGCTGTTGCATCGTCTCTCGCGGATCTATCTGTTGATAGCTTTGCCACCAAGACAGGCTTCCAGCGTCTCCACCAGAGAGTCGTTGTCGATGAGAAACGAGGTTAACTTCCTCGGTCCTTTTGAGTGGCTATCCACCTCCGATTGCGGCCTCGGAACGACATCTCCCGAGGGTTACTCGCAGTACCCTGGCGCAGCTACGCAATGGCTACTGCATGCTCCTTCGCCAGCACCAACATCGGCTCGACCCATCCATACCCGACTGCTGTCCCGACTGCTGTCATCTGTTCGCCTGCAGTTCTCGGCCAGGCACCCACGTCACTCCCGCGGACCTGTTGCTCAAGCCGGTCGAGGTCGCAGCTTTTCTCCGTCTCCCAACTACTCCCAGTTTGGATTCCGGCGGGGATTCCCGATCCAACTATGGGCTACGACACACACACTCATCGTCTTCGTCGCGTTTCCACCCGCCCTCACGGCGGCCAAGGTCTACAACACCAAACCTCCCTACGGTGGATCTATCTCCCCTCCTCTCCATCTCTGTTTTTTATGACGCAGCAGCTCCCTTCGGCGATGCTGCTCCGACTCCTCCTCCTCCTCACCGCCGGGATTGAGGCCAATCCGGTGGTACTCCTGATTCAACGAGGGCTAATAGCCAGACACCCCTCGGGTTATGTCACACGCCCAATTGAAGAAAACTTGAACCTGCTCCGCAACCCTACTTAAGCACCTTTTACCGCTGTTTCATTCTCTCTCAGGCCTGACTGGACGCAGTCAACACTAGTCCTGGCTTCGCCGGTGGCCGGTGAGACAGCCATTGGGAGTTCTGTACACAATAAATCCCCCTTACAGGTACCTTCAGCCTTTTACCTTGTACGCGGGATGTGAACTGATTATTATATTGCTCCGAGACCGGTGGCAGGCGGCCACAATGCCTATTCACACTTCATTTTCCAAGGCTCGCTGCCCAAAAATACTGCGTCGTCACAAACAACTGCTCCAACGCTTTCTTTTACTGGCGCACCCGCTCCCCGAGGCTTGACCTAACAGTTGCTTCTGGCGAACCGCTAACAGCTGCGTTAGCGTTCCTGGTTTTTCGGCTTTACGACTATCTCTACAGTTGACTTTAGCTTATTTACTCACGTACACACGTGCGCAAACATCCGCGCATACCCGCGCGTCCAAGTAAACACGCCTTCCTAAGAGCCACCTCTTTGGCCAACGCAGCAGGGGGCCGTTGCAAGCAACATTGCCTCGGGCAATTGCAACACACCAATAGCAAACCACTTGAACTCGCTTCACGATCCTACTTAAGCAGCTGCTACCACTGTCTCATGCAAAATCAGGTCTGGCTGGACACCGTCAACACTAGCCCTGGCTTTGCCAGTGGCCACTACCGCCTGTGACAGCAAAATGGAGTTCTGTACACAATATACCACTCCTTCTGGTGACTTCTGCATTTTAATTTCTAACGTGGGGTTCGGTCTGAGTATTTTAGTGATCCTAGTACAAACACTACTTAGAATCCTACAGACCCTTTGACCCTACACGTCTACCATATGGCCCCTTTAGAGGGTCTTTATCCCCATGACCCTCATGACATAATCGTCACTTCGAACTATCGGACACGCTTAAATCTATCACAGTGCGTGAAAACCGTGGTTTGGTAGGCTGCCAACTGACGGGACAGCGCAGCAGTGCAGCAAGCGTAGAGGACTGCTTAGCTCTGTCAATTACTACACCCCTTCCCGCTTCTGGTCTCCTTCACTCTCTCTCTCTTTAAACCGCGTTCAAGTGGGCGAAGAAGAGAGAGTGCGATAGGTGTGGTGTAAGTCTACTAATTCGCGCGCACGTCTTCGTTCTTGCTTCCGGCCTTAAAACTGTGAACATCGTCGGTAATGACGGTTCAACTGTAAGACGTAATAAGTGGAATAGATGGGAGTAGATGAAAGTTAACAGACCGTCGGTCCTGTTTTCATTGACAGTGCAGATCTTGAATCGTAGACGTATGTTGACCGAGCTCCAGTTGGCTTATGTGACGTTCAGTGTTAGGGCCCAGCTTAACTTAAAGTGCACGCCACTCTAACGAGGCGTTCCCACGCGAGACCGCCGGTCCACCCACGCAGAGTACATGTGATGGTGAGCACAGCGCGGCGGCGCAGGACACTAACGCAAGCCACACTACCGGTCCACCTACACACACTAAAGTGCGCCCAGCTCCAGCCGGCGGTAGACTCCCATGACTCACCTAGCAAATGAAGTCATGCCTTCTTTTGACCAATATCTAATTAGCCCAACCTTGTACATACGCGTTCGCTTGCTTTATATTATGCTGTACTAGGTTTTTCGAAGACTTCTGCTTTCTGCACACTTTGTGTCGTGTTCTTCCTTGGGGGCTCACACAAGCCGTAGTTAGACGGCGATATCACAGCCTTGGCCACCGTTACAAAATTCAGAGTTCTGCAATTCTCAGTCGCTCGATGGAGACTGCGTGAACCTCCTGTAGACAGTTTTCTGGTACATTTTACTGGACTCCATTTCCTTGCTCGCGTGGCAAGTTGATTTAGGAGGACCTTAAATTCGTCATTTTGAATCGCACCACTGCTTATGGTAGATAAAGGTTTCGTGTTTAATGTGGTGGGTAGCTGCTATTTCTTATTTACAACGAAAGTTTGCTCTCTGGAACAGACTGACCTAGGGATCTTAATACGGAGGATTAGGAATGTGAAACCAAGGGTAAATACCTTTACAACCCAAACTGATCAATATTTTCTTATCTTTTAAAATATTGCCACCAACCGAAAAACGGTCCTGTGCAAACAAAATGTGCTCTTACTGCCACCTTCCTTTGAAAACAAAACCTGTCCTTGGCAGATAACTAGTCGGGACCCATAAAGACTGACATGGACTCGCAGTGAGACCTGGGTCATAAGGACCCGCACTGGTTATTCCTACTCACATGGGATTGGACTCCGTGACTGAACCTGACTAGATCCCGCCCTACGTATGCAGCGTAGGAATCAGAATTCACTCGGATAACAGATTGTAAACAAAATGTATCTGACAGCACCACTTCCAACCTGTTCGGAATGTCCTCATTCCCACGAATTGTCAGTCAATCTCACCGGGAAACATCTGCGCGCTTCTCCTTGCGTGCTGGCTGCAGGTTGCCGACAGTCTCTCGTAATTGGCTGCAGCCAAAATACACCCGTCAGATCTTATTGGTCCACGTACTCCTGCAGCGGATTGGATGGAGCATTAGCAAACCTGACCGGGTTGCTATAAATACGCACAGCCCTTCGGTGAAAACGAGTAGCCAGTTTTTGGAATGCATTTTCTCTTGTTCTCTTTGTCTGCCGCGATGGTGTTGTGGCAACAGTCAAGCAAACATGCGCCTCGTAGAAATTATAACTACCATGGCGAGTCATCACACCAATCCAATTGAATGACTTATAAACAGCCATTAAAGATCGGGCTTGCGGAGTCTTTGTCTCACTCAGATAGACCTCTTTGGCCGTTTACGTGGAAACTTTAATAGACCACTTACGAAAATAGTTCACAGAAGTCCTCCACGTCAATCCAACATTCCTCCAAGCGTGTTTCTGGAGCTTCTGGAAGCTCCTTGCACTCTGTTTCTGGTATCGTTGTATGGGCAGTAGTTGCTGAATTGATTAAAGAGTGTGGGTACAGAAAGCATTCACTGACTGAATGAATTTCCAAAAGTTAGGAAAAATACACGCAAAAAAAAACAAAAAATCTGGGATATCAATTGATCCACGATTCATTGAGTAGAACGCAAAGGAAGAAGCACTTTGTATATAAGTTAAATGATTTCCTTAGTATCAGAGATAAAACGAAGCAGTCGAATAATCGGACATCAGACGACAAAATTTGCGTCGAAACTTCGCCTTAGGTGTGACTCCGAGTTAAAAAATAAAAGCTTTTACAACGCCGGACGATAAAAGTCTACAGCGCTCAAAAGATGTACAGCTTGAACCCTGAATGGTAATTGACGGTAAAATTTCAGCCTTGAAGTAGCAAATTAAAAGACCCCTGGAGGTTTTGCAGTCAGTGAACCCGCACACACGCAACTGCGTATTTAGTTCAATTGATAGAGGGCTTTTGGTAGATTTAAATGGCTAATTTTATCCGCTTGTGAAAAACTCTGCGGCCTCTGATCAACTGAGCAACGAAGGTCCCGTAGCCTCGTAGCTCAACTGGCTATAGCGTTGGCTGCACTAAAACCTTTTCCTTGATGGCGTGGGCTCGCATCCCACGGAGACCGCCGGGTGTTTTGCATGTGCATCAACTGAAGCAATAAGTTAAACTTCTGTGATTTAATGCCAGTCAACAGAGATGAGCAGATTTGCATGACGATTTTAATCGTTTACTTGAAAAAACGCGACGCAGTCATGCGACTAGAGCTCACATGACTAAGAACAATCGAGTAATAAGAGAAATTAAATAAAATAAGTAAATGTCAGCAACTTTTTCTCATCGATTTTCACGAGAATTAAGCTGATGGAAGGAGTCTTCAGGTAATACTATTTTGTCGATTTATATGGATCAAAATGAGTAGGTTATCGAGTCGTCAATCAAATGATCAATAGTGTTTGTGCTCAAAATATTGTTTAAAAAAGAACATGAGATGCCTAAATTATGACTGAAGATGTATTTTGTACGCAAAACATTGAGAATTAAACATTAATCGACGTTTAACTCGTAAGATGCATCTATCCTTATTGATACAGTAAGCTGTTTTATACAAAAAATGAGTCAAACAGAGTTTGTCCGATTTAAGTGAACCATGACCTGAAGGATTCAGTTTTCGTGAAATTTAACGTACGATATACGCGTATCCCTTAATTTTGCATTAGTCAACTTTAACAATCTTGCAAATCTAATGAAATTTTCATTCAGATGGCTTTTAACTGATTTTCAACTGACTTTACACAGGACATAAACGAAAGAAACATTTTTAATGTATCGTCCTACAGTTTGCATGCCTATATGCTATTACCCTAGAAAATATAAATTTAAAACGGTTGGCTTACCTCTATGATGTTTAGTCGGCTTATGTGTCTGAAATACGGTAAAAAACATATTGCACCACGTACGAACACTTATTTGATATGATAATTACTTTATCACAGAAATTTTAAATTTTTAACTTTTAATAGTACTGCCGATACTGTGATTATATTCCCTTTCCTCGAGAACTGTAAGAGGTAAAGGATGCAAGTTTTAACAGTTAGAACCTACAAGCCTTATAATAGACACCTAATAAGATACGTTCCTGAAAAACATTTTACCTGCTGTTTGAACGAGGCTTGTTCCTCAGCCTCTCTAATCTTTGCCAAGTCAGCTTTTTCCGCAGAGTTTATTGTTTCCTCTTCGGTCGGTGGACTATTATTTCAGAAATATGAGTCAACAGGCAAATTAATAAACTACGAAGGAAGGGTAAATGTTCGTAGTAAAACATAACCTTTAATCTGAATTTCAAAAAGACTGGTGTCCAGAAAGACGATTTTGGTAGAGCTCAAATAGTATAGATGGCCACAATATGATGAGTAAGAATTTGAAAAATATATTTATAATATTTTTGTCACAGAGGCATTCGACTATCTAAGAACATTTCGTACAAAATTAACTTGTAGACTCACTTTTGGGGGAGGCAGAAATGAAGAAGAAGGGACTGAATAGGCTCGTTTTCCTGGACACTATCTGGATGTTGTGCAGCATAACGAAAATCAACTCGCGAACGAATGGTCTTCCATGCTGGTATCGGCTTGGTCTCACTGGGTACGACCAAGGGTATATTTCTGATGCACTTTACTAGGGCCTTTGGAAAATTCTCTTCAAACAATTTTTGAATCTTCTTGCGATCGTTTTCTGTCTGCCGTATAAAGGCAAATGGTTTTCATTATTTTGCTAGCAATGACAAATTACAATGTACGACATTATTTTTTTAGGAGAAAACCTGAGAAATGTGAGAAGTATATTTTTTGCAGTCGCCATATTACCAGTTTAGGCCCGCCACAGTTATCTTAGTTTTAATACCCGGATAGTTGTTCCGGTTTATTTATTTTTTTATTTTTTAATAATTTTTTAAGCGTTGCAAGTAACACGGGAATCAGCACTTACGTATTGTGCCACTTGTATGTGGCCGACAGTCTGGTATCAGAATATGGATTGTTACGTTGAACGATACTAGAGATCTTTTCGAACTTACAACTTACTCAGTGGCTCAACCAGAACGTTCTTTTTATCTTGAGGAAATTTTTTAACTTCTATTTTTAATCCGAAGACTGTCAGGAAGACAGCACGCTAGGTACCTTGCATAACCTAGCCCGCCACGCTGCTCCGACTCCTCCTCCTCGCCGCAGGAATTGAGGCCAACTCTTGACCTCTCTGGTACTGCTCGTTCTGCCGAGTCCGCCTGGGCCGCCGCGACTGGTCTGTACGTTGCGGCTCCTGCAATGGCTGGTGCCACCTCCGCTGCAGTGGCCTCGCCAAAGCTGCCGATTGGTCGCCCGCCTTCGGGTGTCTCAGCTGTTCCGCGCCCCCGCCGGTCTCTACGCCTCCAGCCCGCACTGTTCTGAACCCCAATCCTCTGGTCTCCGACCTTGCCTCACCGCCTGGTCTTAAGATCTTACAATTCAACGCCAAAGGCATTCTTGGGAAGCTTGACCAGCTCCTGGCCTTCATGCATTCGCACAGCATAGCTGTGGCGGCTGTCCAAGAGACAAAGTTGTCTAACCCCACTAAGGCCCCTTCATGTACCGATTAAACGATCGTCCGTAGGTTTGGCCTTTCTGGTAGACAGATCCATTGCCCATCACCAGCTACCCCTGCTTGGAGCCGATCTCACGGAAGTGCTGGCCCGGCGCCGCTAACCGTCGTGAACGTGTACATCCCTCCTACTTCTAGCTGTCCTCCTGGTTTCACCGCCTCTATCACTCCCTACTTACCTTCTGGAGACAGTTTGGTGCTAGGTGACTTCAACACCCACCATGACCTGTGGTGCTCTAACTTGGCACCTGACCCCCGAGGAGATGCTCTGGCTGATGAAATAGGACACGCCCCTCTGCCGTCCTCAACGACAACAGCCAAACGCGGCTCATGACCAACGGTTCCTCCAGCTCACCCGATGTTTCCCTCGCCAGTCTCAGTCTGGTAGCCTTCACCATGTGGAGCACGGAAATCAGCCTGGGTAGCGACCACCTTCCCATTGTGCTCAAATTGGCCACCGCCGCCGAGCGTATCAGAAACCCCAATCGACACTTCATTAATTTCAAGAGAGCCAATTGGACAGCGTTCACGACCGAATGCGAAGCCGAGATCGATGGCCTACCACCTCCCACCTGTGTCCACACGGCGGAGCGAGCCCTTCGTCGACTTCTCCTGGCAGCAGCAAGTCACCACACCCCTAACGCCCGCATTACCCTTCTCCGTCCTAACTATCCGCCTGAAGCGTCCCGCCTGGAACAAGAGAGAGACGAAATACGAGCGCTTGATGCCAGTGACCCGCGCGTTGGCGAACTAAATGGCTTAATCACTAAGACTATCAACGATGGCAAACGCCAACGCTGGCATGAACTAGTTTCAGATTGTAATTTCAGCGGCAACTCAGCTGCCACTTGGAAGCTTTTACGCAACCTGACCAAACTCCGGGCTGATACATCGAACCATTCTATTAGCTTCGGGGACAGCAAGTTCATTTCCAACCACGGTGGGATCGCCGCGAAGATGAAACAGCTGTTCTCGCCCTGCTCGGCGCCCAGTCCCAAAAGCCAGCGCTCCCTTCTTCGTCTCCTCCATAAAGCCCCGCCCCAGACATTTCCTTTTCAGCTGAGGACATCCTCACTACCGTTAAAAAAACGAGGGCTTTGAAAGCCTTAGGACCAGATGGCCTGGCACCTATCCATGTGCGCCACATCGGCCCGAAGGTGGCTGCCTACCTTGCTGTCCTCTTCAACCTTCCACTGGCAACTTCAATCATCCCCAATTGCTGTCGCTAGTCGATTATTATCCACCTGGTCAAGGCGGGCAAGGACCCCAGCCTAGCGACCTTTTATTGCCCAATTGCCCTCCTCAGTCGATTGGCGAAGATCCTGGAACGGCTCGTCCACCCAATTCTGACGTTTGTGGCGGAACTATCTTGCCACCAACATGGTTTCCGACCGGGTCGTGGGACTACAACGGCGCTTTTCGAGCTCAGCGACGCTATCCTCGAGGGCTTCGATCAACAGAAGCCCGCTTCGTGGGCCGTGGCATTCTCAATTGACCTGTCACGAGTCTTTGACTGCGTCCGCCACGATCCGCTCCTGCAGGACTTGGTCTCGCTGAACGTCCCGACTGGCCTGGTCCGATGGTTGGCGGCTTACATCCGTGGCCTTCACGATCGTATCCTCTTCCGGGGCGCTCTCTCTAAGCCCCGTTAGCAGACCTGTAGCGTCCTTCAAGGCTCTGTGCTCAGCCCGACGCTCTTTAACATCTACATGAGAGAGCTGCCACTCCCCCGGGCACCTGCGCAAGTGGTATACTACGTGGATGATGTTACGTTCTTCTGCCCGCACCAGGTTATCGATCAGGCTGAACAGCTCCTCACGGAGTTCATGCCTGTTGTCGAAAATTTCCTCACCCAGCGCCGAATGGCGATCTCGGCAGCCAAGTCGTCCGTAACTGTTTTCACGCTTGATCCGAAGGAGTTTGATCGTCACCCGGCCATCACCGTCAACGGTGCATCCTTACCGCTCGTTTGCAAGCCCAAACTCCTTGGCGTGCGTTTCGATCCGCTTTTAACGTTCGTAGACCATGCCAGGGAGGCCGCAGGCAAAGTGAGCCGTTGCACCAATGTCCTCGTGACTCAAGCAGGCACATCCTGGGGCTGCGTGAAAGAGACTTTGTCGACTACTTTCAAGGCGCTGGCCAAGCCGCACCTCACTTATGCGGCATCAATCTGGTCTCCTACGATGAGCTCTTCCAGCCTGCGCCACCTTCAGTCAGCACAGAACACTGCCCTCCGCACGATCACGGGTTGCTATAAAATGTCGCCTATAGATCATCCTCATGCGGAGGCTTCTGTTCTACCGGTCGCCCCTCACAACACTCTCCTTAGCCAGCAGTTCTGGTGGAGTTGTTTGCAACCCGGACATCCCAATCATCACCTTTGCAACGCTCCTGAGCCCAGCCACAACGTTTGGCCGTCTATTCAAGCTCTCTACAAGGAAGCTGTTGCCTCGTCTCTCGCGGATTCACCTCGTGATAGCTCTGCCACGAAGACAGGCTTCCAGCATCTCCACCAGAGTGTCGTTTTTGAGGAAAAACGGGGTTACCGCCCCCGGTCCTTTTGGGTGGCTATCTACCTCCGATTGCGGCCTCGGAACGACATCTCCCGAGGGTCACTCGCTGTACTCTGGCTCAACTGCGCAGTGGCCACTCAATGGCCCTCTCCCAGTATCAACATCGGCTGGACCCGTCCATACCCGACTTCTGTCCCGACTGCGG
Organism: Ligula intestinalis; assembly: GCA_036362985.1. Classification (NCBI taxonomy): domain Eukaryota; kingdom Metazoa; phylum Platyhelminthes; class Cestoda; order Diphyllobothriidea; family Diphyllobothriidae; genus Ligula; species Ligula intestinalis. The sequence continues at coordinate 59,978,363 of JAYGXS010000005.1, forward strand.
CGCTTCTCCGCATGACTGTCAGCATCTGCTCGCCTGCAGTTCCTGGCCAGGCACCCACCTCGCTCCCGCGGACCTTTGGCTCAAGCTGGTAGAGATCGCAGCTTTTCTCCGTCTCCCAACTACTTCCAGTTTGGATTCCGGTGGGGATTCCTGATCCAACTATGGGCTACGACACACACACACACACACACACACACACACACACACACACACACACA